>CAJVPL010001486.1:0-13639 GCA_910591945.1 Ambispora gerdemannii | reverse complement strand
GATTACAAAGTAAAATTAATAAAAGTAAAGATCTATAACATGTTGGAACATGATAACTATTGTGTAATATTAGAAAGGGATTTGTGTAAAATCTATGTGTCGCTAATTAAATTAATGTAACAAAAGATTAAAATAAAATACCAATAAGATTTAAAATATAAAATGATGTGATAATAGTATGAATTAATTGGTAAATTGAATGATGATGAAATCTAAACTAAAATGATGCGATAATAAAGTAAAATAATTGAATAAAAATATAAATTATTGCTATTGGATAAAAATGTAAGAAATATAGAAAAGTAAAATAAAAGAAAAAGTCTAAATAAATATTATTGTGCTAAAAATATAATGTGATATAGTTGATGAAAGGTAGAATGGTAACAATATTAATCACACATCAATTTATTATTCAAGTTTTTGTTTCTTTCTTGGTTCATTATAAGTTGGTGATAATATTCATTTATTGATTATTATTTTTCACTCTTTTTGGTAAATTTTATAAGTGATTTTTTCTTTATCTAGATATTCCTGGAGAGTTTGGATATTATTGATTTTAAAAACATATGGAGCAATTTTTTCACCTTGAGCTTTTTTTAGAATGCTTCTAATAGTGCTGTAATTCTTTGATTCCATGATAAATTTAATGTAAATTAATTTCATATTAATATTTTTTATATATGTAGAGATAATCCTATATTAATCATGTTATAATTTATATTCATTACATTCTGATATGATAAAGTGAACATTAAAATTAACAAGTTCATAAGTTATGAATAAGCATCATTATTACTTTTCAAAACTTCATCAATCACACTGGTCAATTTTATAGCCACATCATAATCAGTCTCTCATTTATATCACATAATCAAATGTTCACTTTGTCTGGTTTTGTTGCAGCATGTCCCATATATGTTGCAAATTGAAATAGAATCTGTTGATTTGGAATCAACTTAGGTTAATTTAGAATATTGGCCAGTTATTTTAATTTTATAATGCAGGCTAAATTCCAAATCAACACAGATTATTTCAACTTGCAACATATATATCGATATATCAAAATTACTCAGTGAATTAAAGAGAAAGTCTTTGAACTTGAGTATTTACTGCACGTTGCCTTTTTGGAACAAAGGAAATACATTAAATATATTATATTTATTAGATATTATCAATTAAAAATGCGAATATTGTGTAACTTTACAAAGGAAAGATCCTTTACTTCGTTTTAGCATCACACGAGAAATTTAAACTAGCAATACTCAAGGAAAAAACCGTACTACCCAATTGCTCTGTTGAATTTATTGATTAACTCAAACTATTCCAATCATTTCAAGCTAACAGCCTCCCTTTCCAACCACTTCAATCCAGGACTATTAGGCTTCAGCAAAGGCCTAACCTTTGCGAGACACTCTGCATTGAAATCATTGACCCATTTTTCTTCGGCCGGACTCAGCAGTGATTTATCGATCAGTTTTGTTTGAACTGGGACCATGCTCACATGTTCGAAACCGAGGTATCCCCGATCGCCGAAATTGTTTGGCGTTTTCGCTTCACGAACTATGAGCAGTGATTCGATGCGGATACCGAACTTTCCGTCTTCGTAGTATCCAGGTTCATCAGTTACGGTCATGCCTGCTTGGAATGGGGTGTCGTTGTATGCGATACGAGTACCAATTCCTTGGGGTCCTTTATTTGATAGAGAAAATAGGTTTTATTTTTTTACGAGAGGAGTAAAATTTTAAAGAAAAGTAATTTTTACTGACCTTCATGGACATTTAAGTAATGACCAACACCATGACCAGTGCCATGTCGAAAATCTAAACCATCTTTCCATAGAGATGACCTAGCAAGAACATCCAAAATAAAACCTACAATTGCAAACAATCAAAAAATAGTAATTTTCATTATATTAATAAGTATAGAATAATCTTTCGTCCTTCATAATATAAAATAAATACCTGTAGTTCCTTGTGGGAATATAGCTTGATCAATAGCAATATGACCTTGCAATACACGAGTAAAAGCTCGTCTTTCTTGCTCAGTTGGTGTACCGAAATGAATTGTACGAGTAATGTCGGTTGTGCCATCTCTTAGAATTCAAAATGAAAATAAAATAAGAAATCGCGTATATTGCAAATAAACAATCTAATATGTAATCATTTTAAGCACCTGTATTGACCACCGGAATCACACAAGTACAAAAGAGATGGATTAATTATCGCGCATTTTCCTGGTTCCGGTGTGTAGTGAATGATAGCTCCATTTGGTCCAGAAGCCGAAATTGTGTCAAAAGATAGTCCCACAAAATTTTCTAATTCGCTGTTGGGAACAATAAAATGTTACCCCGAACAGAATATCATTTTATTTAGTCTCAAAATAATAATTAAAATAATGTTATTAGGTTTTTCCCTTCTTCCTCGTATACTCACGCTCTAAATTGTTCAAGGCGTGTTGAACCATCCAACTCGGTTAACTCTCTTCCAGCGGCGAGCTCCTCTTCCAACCACGCAAAATAATTTATCTAATGTCAGACGAAAGTGAATGATCGAATTTTAGTTAACCATGAAATATATCTGTCAAGTTTTGTAATTATTTACCACTGCGGAAGCATCTCTCAAGTGACATTGTCTTATTCCCTCCAACTCGACTTCATTCTTTATTGCTTTGGCGTCTTGTACAGGAGACCGATTTTCTTCGACATTATTCTGCAAAAATATTAATTATTTTAACAAAAAAAAAACTTGATTTTTACAGTAAAAAATACCCAAGACATACATACCTCACCAACTGCCTTAGCTAATGCCAGGCTTGCCCTATTTGAAAGCAAGACTTTCTATATATAATCAAACACACAAAATTACTAAACATGAAGGATTATCCTACCTTCACTATAACGAAACGATGATAATTAATAAATGAGCTTGCCTGTTTTTCTTCTTTTAATTTTGGTTGTAAATTTTTCAAGTCTTCGAAAATAGCAGAATATGGAGAAAGTTTGATATCCTTGCCAAGATGAAACTTCGCTTCATTAGCCATTCTGCTTTCATTGATGTATAGGGTAATGTCGTTTTTGGTCACAAGCGAGTATGCGTGGAACACGGGGTTATATCGAACATCGGAGCCACGAAGATTGAAAAGCCCTAATTACAAACCAAGAACATTAATAAAATAGATAAAATATATAAACTATAAGTCATCAAAGAAGTTTCTTAAAGACCGTGTGAAAAGTGAATGGATTAAAAATGTTATTAGAATTCTATTCTGAGCATGCCTTACAAGCAACTTCATCCAACGCCGTGATGACAAAACCATACACATTCGATTTTGTTAATTCTTCTCGAAGATTAGCAATTTTATCGGTATGCGAACGACCTTTTGATAGATATTCGTGTGAGTATAAAAATTAAGATGATATAATTATGTTTGCAAAATATTTGACTAACCCGAATATCTTAATGCCAGCACGGTAACAGGATTAGCAGGTGGAGTAGGCCTATCATTACCCCACACAATATCAACCAAATTGTCATCCGTGCCCACCAATGTTGAGCCTACTTTTTCCAAAGATTCGGATAAATTTCTAGCTTCAGCTAATTATCGAAAAATCAAAGTTGTATTAATTAATTGAATGGTAATTGGTAGTATATCTTAATGCTTGAGATACTTTACAAAAAGTTATTAATGTAGGGTCGATTCCAATTCTAGATCCATTGGCAAAATTCTATAGATTATATGATGACGAATTTGTAGACCTCGTAGCAATTCGAAAAAGATTAACACAAATTAATCAATTCACCTGCACTAAATATTCTTGCCAGGTCGGCACATCCGGTAACCCTTGTTTCATTAGTGTCCAATTCGCGTCTAATTGCAATCTTGCTTGAAGAAAGTATCGTCCATCGGTAAATAGGGCGGCACTTTGTTTGCTCACTATTGCTAACCCTGTTAAAAAGATAGATTCGCTTTCAATTAACCACTACTCGATAAATAATTAATAATCAAGTAATTTCAGTATACCAGCTGAACCAGTGAATCCCGAAATGTAAGAACGACGTTGATCGCTTGGTGCCGTATATTCACTCTTTTTTATTAAAGAAATAATAGAATATGTAAAAAGGGAAAAATTTAGTTTCTAAACAAGATAAGCTAGATTTAATTTAGTAAGAATTCAAGGGTATACCTGATGGGCATCTTCTGAAGGAATTACACTAAAAAACGCTGGTTCAAGTATAAGACAAACAAGATAAATCAAGAGCACTACCATACTTACTATGCGTTAAGGTTATATTTGTCCTGCTCGAACAAGGCGCGTAGCTTGGAAAGTCTCTCTGTCGTGTCTGTCGGAACAACTTCTTTTCCTTTTGTGGCCATTGAACGTGAACGAGAACGATAACGATAACAAAGAAAGCAATTGAAAAAGAAACGGTGTTTCTGCAGGTGCATCATTTACTAACACGTGCATGCGGAAAATTTGTAAATCCAAATATATTATCATGATGATGGTCTTTAGCATACAGTACTTCCCGAGTTACGTACACTAAATTAAAGCGATTTCGAACAAGTGTTCACGTCTAGAGCTCCTTTTGCACCGAAACTTTGTCTTTCGGAAGGCATTCTATTTGTTTGTTTTTTTGCTGCTAATTTATTTTTCTGCGAGGAATTTAATTATTTAGACGAAAAATAATGACAAGGCGGAAATTCCAAAGAGACTTTTGCGTAAAGTTGCCCGCTTCTCCTTCGGGAACTTCACTGACATCTCCTGCTAAACAGAACTATGTCCTAAAGGATTTTTCTGGACAACACCAAAGAACGGTACGAAAATTGCGCTGCAACAAAAAGTGACCCAGCTCAACAACCCAGCTCAATTTTGGTGCTACGAAGACGTCTGGATTATTAACAAGGCGACTGGTGAATATAATTACAATTAGTCAAATGCTCGGTTGGGATGCGCTAAAACGTTGTGAACACGTGATACGCGTTTATCACAGTTAAAGGCTGATTTTACCGTTAGGGTTAGAGTAGAGGGCTAGAGTATATGTAGAATTGCCTCCCTGACGTTTTTAATTAGTGCTCCAAGATAGATTAAAGCATACATTTCATTCTTATTGACTTGTTTCTCGGACAGATCACCGGATTCACAAGGCAACATTCCCGTATTGGTTTTTTACCCTATTTTTTTGAACCTTAAAAAAATAGTGCCAAACTTGAGACATGTTCAATGTTAAAACATTTAAGAAAGTCGCTATTATTTAAAAAATGGCCAATTAAATTAATTTTCAACAAAGCAGCTGATCAAAAGTTTGTCACTATTTTTTTAAGGTTCAAAAAAAACCAATATGGGGATGTTGCTTATATTCCGCAAAATACGATATTTCGATTTTTTTATTTACGTAACTCTTTATATCTTTCTAACAAGGCCTAATGACATCAAGCAATGATTCTTTTTCTCTACCTATCTCATATTTTCTTACCAATTCAAACACCAGCTCCTGGCATGCTATTTGATTCATGTGAACAAATTGATAGATATATTGATGCACCATTTTTCTAAAATTATCTATGGAGCAGAATATGAGGATGGAGTACGCAGATGCTGTCAATATCGGTGTGAATATCAAGGTCAATATCGAGGCAAAAAAGACAATTTCTGAGAAACAACGTTGGAGTATGGCTGGATTACCTTGCAAGGTCAAATTAAACATGTGAAAGGAAACAGTGTAAAGAAGGTTTCGTTGTCATTCTTTCCGATCCCACTTTTAAAGGATTTTGGTATTACTAAGACAAGTAGATGTATCCTTGTGCAAATAAAATTGCAACTAGTATATAAAATTCTTCCATACCAGGCAGGCGTCTAAAAATATAACTAAGAAAATAAAAAATATCTATTATTATCGGTCAGCACAACCAAAATCCTTTCTCTGCTTTATCTGACACAACAGAAAACTGAATTCACAACAAATTAAAATATTAAAATTGATGAAAACTAGCAAAAAAATTTTAAATTGTGAACAACATTAATAATAGACTAAACAAAATAATTACAATTTCGCCAATTAACCCGTTCCTGGATTCACTGGCTGTTGTTGGCAATCATTTTTCAATTCCTTTTAAGAAATAATAAACCTTATATGTACTAATGAGTTATAATAATTGATCAAAGTTAGTTAATTCAAAAGAGGATAATAGTGACACTTTCACTTCCTTAACTGATTTCCGGAATCCTTAATGAATTTTTAAGTTTATCATGTCTTTTTTGTCGTCGTCATCATTTTCATTATCCTCTTTTTATTATTAAACAAAAGTTTGGAAAATGAAGAAGTATAAGACGTCATGTAGCATATTTTTTTCTCGAATTATTCAGCATGTACTAAAGACCTTTATCGTATGATTAATAGAGCAAGCCCCTGACTATTCTTGTAAAGGAGCGATTTTAGGAAGCGTTTGTTGATCCAGATTTTCATGATGCGATCATACCTACGTGATTCCTATATTCTTGGACCGCTACAAAACATATAAGTTTAATCAGTTGATCCTTTGCTTAAGCAAATGATCATAGTTGTTAGAAAAATAATTAGTGTTGCCGTTTCTATTTACATGTATTTTAATATTATGTAGTAAGAATTAATTAATAATTGATTGTTCATGCTAATTATAATAAAAATTCAATGCTAGTACTACGCAATGGACAAACGCTAGAATCTAATATACCACGCGTCAATAGTTGGATAAATTCTTAAACTAGTTGATGAAAACCATTTTCGATCAAGTTTAATTTACGGTCCTTCATAAGTGTACATTTTGTGTTAAAGTCTCGAATTGTGTGAAAGTAAAACGCAGAAAAAATTCAATCGATGCACACGATTTCATTATATTGTTCTGCATCTTAAAGTCAAGGAAACAACAAAGCCAAAACTTTATTCCATGTATCATGTGTTTTTGATTCTAAGTGAGTATCTTCACAATAAAAAATTAAGACTTTGAATATTTAATCATTGGAGATCAAAAGTAATTAATGTAATTTTATTTTTATCTCTTCCTTCACACAGACTAGCATTCCATGTATTTGGATGGAAAACTACTGAGATCTGTATTGTTACTGTTTTTATATTGATAGGTAAAGTATGAACTAATTATAGTATTTAATATAAAAATAATAATAATGACTGTGTGTACTTGAGAGGGTTGGATATTAGAGAGTATAAAAAGAAATATTTATACTAGTTGGACAAGATTTTATAATTCAAAAGTGCAAATGATTTATTAAATACAAAAGATGACTTTCACTAGTTGGATAAGTCAAAATTAAGTAAATAATAAATCAAAAATAATAATAAGTAAAAAATTATTTAAAAGTATTAGTTAATTTTTATACTTTTATTATTTGATTACTTTCAAAATTACTTGTCAATTACTTGTTGTTTTATATTAAATTATATTTGTTTAAATACATGTAAATGTAATATGGATTTACATAATGAGTGACATTATTTAAAAACAATTATATGATTAATTTAGAAGAAATGTATCACCAAGAAATAATAAGCATAATACTAATTTAATCTAAGTGATACAATTTAAATTAGAGTAACATTAGTGCTACATTAATTAATGTTAAACAAAAATTAATTTAAAATAGAATGAATTTAGATTCAATAATATTATGATAATAAAATAAATTAATAAATAATGTAATATTAAAAAAATTAATTGATGTTTTAATAAATTATGTGTAAATTAAATTTAAACAATTAAAAAATAAAATTATAAATAAAAAATATAAATAAAAATATAAATGATTATCAAAATTATATCACATGATATTTTACATATGATCTAAAATATTAAATAGTAACAGTCTTCTCTACTTAAGAGTTTTATTATGAAAAATTCAAATAATTATAATAGGTTTTAATTTATTCAATTCAATATAAAGCTTTAAATGATCACTATTATATGAATTCTTCAAAATTTTTTTATTAAATATATATAATTTATAAATTTCTGTGTCAAATTTGTCATGAATATAAAATGATCCTTTTCATTTTTCTTCAAATTTGTTATAATACTAATGTTAAGTTTTTATTTGCTTTATTAGAACTTTATTACCAATTTCAAATACTTGAATAATTTTATTTTTGTTATAATGTTCTTTTTGTTTTAATTGTATTTTTTGAATATTTTATAGAGCTAATTCATGATTTTCTTTTAATTAATTAATAATTTTACAAGCTCTTTAAACTATTTGTTTTTTTATTATTGTTTTTTAATCATTTAATAGTTCTAATTGAATATCAAGTGATATATTTATTTATTAATCATTTATTAGATAAAATAATAATTCAAATTCTATTTTATTATTCTATATACAAATAAAATATTTGAAAAATAATAGTTCCAATTTTGTTTATATAGTTGTATATATTTTGTAAGTATTATATAAATTGTTCTATTTAAGCATTCTACTAGATCATTTATTTGTGGGTAATAAGATGCTGAAAGTTGATATTTTACTTGATATCTATCTAAAAGTTCTGCAATTAAATCATTAACAAATATTGTACCTTTATTAGAAATAATTTTTTTTGGATATTCATATCTATATATAATACTTTCATATAAAAATAGAATTATAGTTACAATAACAATATTAGATATGACTCTTGCTTTAGTTTATTTTATAAAATAATCAATAGTGATAATAATATAGTGATTATTATTATATATTGATAAAAGTGATTCAATAAGATTTATATTAATTTTCTTAAATAATTAAATTAATAATATTGATATCAATTTATTATTCTTTTTACTTTTGTCTTTATACTAATATATGTCATATGCTTTAATATAATTATTAATATCTTTGTATATCTGAAATCAATAATATTTTTAATATATGCAATAATATATATTTTTAATATTAAAATATCCAATTAAATATTCATTATATAAAACTATTTTAACTTTAGTAACTTTAATAACTTGTGATTAATTTAGATTAAGTTTATTTTTTCTATGTAGATGATTTTTGTTGATAAAATATTATTTGAATTTGACTAAAAATTTTTAAGTTTGATTTATTAAAAGATTGTTTGATAGTTTTAGTGAGTCAAGATAATTATATAATTTAATATATTTATTCAAATTCATTTTGGATGATTATTGTTATCTGATGTGTGTAAAATTCTAGAAAGTAAATCTATATTAAAATAAATTTTATCTTTTTTATAAATTATATTCTTGAAGTTTTATTATCTAGTGAGATAATCTTCTAGGTGAATTTGATTTATTAAATAATCAGATTAAAACAGCATGATCAGTTATTAATTAGAATAATATATGAGAGTGAAGATATGGATAAAAGAATTTGATTGTTTAATAAATAGCAAGATATTTTAATTTAGTTATTAAATATTTGCTTTTAGTTTGTGAGACTTTTCTACTTGTATAAATAATTACTCTTTTCAAATTATTTTTATCTTTTTATAACAAAATAACTCCAAGTCTAATTTTAGAAGCATCAATAAATAATATAAAGAATTTGTCAAAATCTGGATATGTTAATATTAATGCAGTTATTAAATATTGTTTAATTCTTATCAGTTTAAATAAAAGATTTATCTTTGTGAAATAGATTTTGATATAATTTTGATTATAAACTTGAAATAATCTTGTAATATTATTATTCTTGTATTATATACTTGTATAGTTTATGTGTAGGATATTAACTGAGATAGCAATAATAAAAAATATAATAATAAAGTAGCTTTTTAATAAAATTATTTTAAACTTATTATAATTATAATGTATAATCTTTTTAATAATAAATTTAACTTGATCTATTATTTTCTCTTATAATTATAAGAAGAGATTTATTTAAAGATCTTTTATTATATAATTATTATTAAAAGAATTAGAATAATATTATTAATATAGTTAAATAATTCAGATAGTTTTAGAAAAGTATGTAGTGATAATTATTGTTATAATTAATATTTGATAATATTAACTTGAGAATTTTTGTTTGGTGATATTAGCTTCAAATAGATTATGAATAAATTTAAATAATTCTCTATCTTGTTCTTTTGTAAAAATAATATTAATTATTTCTCTTAAAATATTAACAAACTTAGTCAAAAATTATTTAGAAATATTAGTTAACTTCTATACTTTTATTATTTAATTACTTTCAAGTTGCTTTACAACTTATTTTTTTTAAATTACTTGTTGTTTTATGTTAAATTACATCTGTTTAAATATATATAAATATAATATAGACCTATATGATGAGTGATATTACTTAAAATAATTATAATTTAGAAAAAGTGTATTATCAAGAAATAATAAGCATAATACTAATTTAATTTAAGCAATATAATTTAAATTAGAGTAATATTAGTGCTATATTAATTAATATTAAACAAAAATTAATTTAAAATAGAATGAATTTAGATCTAATAATATTATAATGATAAATAATAATGTAATATTAAAAAAAACTAATTAGTATTTTGATAAATTATGTATAAATTAAATAATTTAAACAATTAAAAATAAAATTATAAATTAAAAAATATAAATAGAAATATAAATAATTATTAAAGTTATATCACATAATATTTTATATGTAATCCAAAATATCAAATAGTAATAATATTTATAAAATACTTTTTCACTATTTTAAATAATAATTTTACTTTAAATATTTTATATCTCATTAAAAAAATACAGATATTTAATTTGTAAAATCACTTTATTAAAACAAATGAGCTTGATCTTATTTTAAAGTATATATAAAAATAAAAAGAAATTTTCTTTTGTTATATAATCATGTTTTATTATATGATTATATTATCAATTTTTTGTTATATAATCATATTATATATATTTACTAATTCTTTTCAAGTTCTAATTGGATACAAATAATTTTTATTGCTAATTGGTTAATTATATACTGAATTTTTTAAATCAATCAATAAAAATACATAAATTTTTGAAAAATATAGAAAATGAATAAATAAATTTGTTTTGAAACATCAATAAAAAATATTGAAAAGATAATTTTATATAAAGTTTCAAAAAGTTTAACTTGTTGACTTGTATATAATTTATATATATAATTTAATTAATAATATTTAAATTAATATTATTAAATTATATATAAAATTTAGATTTGAAAGATTCAAGAGCCAGTTCTAATTTTACGTATATTATAATATGAATATTTAGTTTTTATTTTATTAATTAATTTATATTATAATTTAATTAAATAAAATAAGATTATGTTATATTTTATTGATTAAAAATTAGTTTTAATTTAATTGGATAATTTATTATTGATTTTTTATTTTTGTTAATATCAGCAATACTAGCAATATTAGTAATATGAGTAATTATTATAAATATAATATATATTTTATATAGAATTAAATAGATTTCTTAGTTTTAGATTTCTCAACTAAAAATTTTTAAAGCTTTTAGCTTTTTCTATTTTAATAAAAGACTTTAAATCTTTTCACTTAGAGATTCTTATTTGAGAATTCTCATCACACACTCTTTTAATTTTAATTTTTTATTTTGAATTTTTGTTTTAATAGTTAATCTCTATATTAATATGTATTAATCATATTAATAATTATATCATAACTCCTGAGTTGACATGTGATCAATTATATTATGATGTTGTCATAATCTCTAACTTGATAAATTAATCAAGTATATTATTAACAAATTAAGAAATTTTGATTTCTTAGGTTTAAGTAGAATTTGTTTACTATTATTTTTTGAAGTCTTTATAACTCAAGTTAGTTTGTTATTTGAGCAATATATTTTGTTTATTAATAGATAATATTAGTAAGATCTATATTATATTTAGTTTGTTGGCAGTATCAATAAGCCCAATCTCTATTTTTTTGAAATTAATTCTTATTATATTGTATTGAGTAATTTTTGAAAGATATTTTAAGAAATTTATAAATTATTTTACTAAGCAAAATATTCAATAAAGAAAAAATGAAGATAATTAAAAATTTATTTTTTGGGATTAATTAAATCTTACATTATCATATTTGGGATAAAAATCAAAAATTACTTTTGAAAACTTCTTTTTTTATTTTATCTATATTTCTATTATTAATGTAAACTCTTAAATAAATACAAAAATATGATTAATATCAACTATTAACAGGAGAATAATTGTTTATTATTTGTTTATTATTTATTTATTTATCTATATTTATAATAAATAATGAGAAAATTTTAATTAATGATCATTCAAATGATTATTTATCCATTTTTTATCATATTTTCTTTATATAAGAATATTTATTTCATTTTATTCTTTCATAATTTATTTTATTTTTATTAAATTTTATCATTACTCTTTTATTATTATTACTTTTCTTGATGAATATGAATTTTAAGTAAATAAAAACTGTTATTATAACTGATTCTCCAACTTAATTTATTGAGATATTGGTTCGATGTCACTTAAATTTTGTAATATATATTTTATATTATATATACAGTTTAAATTTTCTTATTCTCAATTTCATCTTAATGGAAGAGATAAGAATGTTATGTGTATTGATGACTTGTAGAATATTTCACATGTTGTTACAGTCCTATCAGAGGATTTTTGCTATCTATATATAAGATGAGACTCTATTATTATTATTCACTTTCAAATTTATTATTCCTTAAACCAATAATAATTATTATAATTAACTAAGACTATATAGTTAAGTAGCAAAGTTTTTCAGTGTCTTACAATAAACATAAAGAATTGAGATTCAAATATATATTTAATTTGTATTCTTATATTTTTATACTCATTTTATTACTTTATATTTTAATTTACAAAATAAAATTTTTAACAAAGAGAAATTTGTTATAATATAAATATTTAGTTTTTATTTTATTGGTTAATTTATATTATAATTTAATTGGATAAGATTTTATTAATTAAAAATTAGTTTTAATTTAATTGAATAATTAATTAATACTTTATTATTGGTTTTTATTTGTATTAATACTAGCAATACTAACAACACCAGCAATATCAGTAATACTAATAATACTTGTATAAATATTAAGTAATACTAATAATACTTGTGATCAAATAAGCTACAAGATTAGCACTATTAATGAAATTGATCTATAAAATTAGTGTTGGTAATGAAATTGATCTACAAATTAGTAATACAAGTATTATTATAAATATAATATTTATTTTAAATAGAATTAAATAAATTTTTTAGATTTTAGATTTTTCTATATTAGAATTAGTGGGTAGTTAATAACTCAAGAAGTTTTTTATTTAATAGAAACTTTTGGATAACTTGTAAAATTATATTTGTATTAATTTTTGGTCTTGAAAGATAGATTACTTATAATAAATTATTATTATTAATTTAAAAGATAGTCACTTAATAAAATTATTATTTGTATTATAACTTTTGAAGTTCTAAATAAATATACAAAACTTAGTAAAGTTATTAAATGTCATTCTAGCTTGTTACAATATCATCAGGAAATTCGGGAGATAACAGATCTGCGATGATCTGCAAATATGCAGATCGTCACAGTTTTTTTTGATCAAATTAACAAAAATCTGCAAAGAACTGTGAAAATGCAG
>CAJVPL010001485.1:0-13641 GCA_910591945.1 Ambispora gerdemannii | reverse complement strand
AATTATAAAAATTAAGAAAAAGGGAATTTCGCATAATCAAAGAAAGATTATCGAATTAGAGAAATTTATGTTACTACAGTAACAGTATATTATCTTAGTTCTAAAAAGCTTTATGCAAGTACAAAATTACTCTTTTAAACTCTCTTTATTATTTCTTTATTCTTTCTCTCCTCTGATTTTTACTCTTCTATAACTCTTCTATATTATTATTTTCTTTAAGTAAATACAATTTTCATAGAAATTAACATAGCTCTTAAATATTCCTCTTTTCTCTTAATATTTTTTTATCAATTTATATGCTCTTCCAATTCAAGTTCTTATTTATAAGCTAATTTCATGATTAGTAAACAAACTTGTAATATTTTGATACTTCCTCTATTAATTATTAATTTTAAAGATCTCCTCTTTATACTTAAATTCCCTTTATAAATGATTATTACAATTTTATTGAAGAATCTATTTGTTCATATTTTGATACTTATCTTAAAGCTCAATATTAAGATACAACATCTTGAATAACTTAAGAATATTACTATTATATCTATTTTTCACTTTCTGATACAACAATTGAATTTTTAGCTAAATTTCTCACTTGGATTCAAGAACAAAATGCAATATCTGAATTCTTTATTACTGAATAATTATTTGAAGATATTTATAAAGCAAATTTTGTTATTATTGGAATTGAAAAATTATGAAAATAAGTAATCTAACTATTAAATACTCTAATTTATCAAAACAAATACATACTTGATCACTAACTATTATTAGTTAAAAGAATACTTGAAGACTTTCACAATTTAGAATTTGAAGAAAATTTTAATACATCTAATGATTATTATTCTGAAATTGCCAGCAATATTAAAATAATAAAAGATTAACAAATAATTATTAAAGAAGTAGAAGAAAAAACAACAAGATATTAACTTTTAAAAACAAATAATTATACAAACTGATATTAAAGAAAAATTAGATATTTTTAATTAAGAATAATCATTAGAAGAAGAATAAACTCTGAACCAAAAGAAATAATCAAAAAATCAGATAATAAAGAAATGACAAATATTGAAGATGTTCTTAATGGACTAAATACACTTACTATTGCTCTTACTGTTGGACTAAGAGCTGAAAAAAATCATATTTCAATTCACAAATTCAAAGATAATGATCAAGATCCAGTTAAATGATTCAGAGATTTTGAAGTTGTTGCTACTGTCAATGAAATTATTGACATTTGTAAAATTCAAATAATATATGAATACTTGAAAAATACTATTACTATTTGATTTGATTAAAGAGCTATCAACAATGCTCTCATCTTAACTAACTGGACAAATATTAGAAATTCAACTTTTTTTTTGAGTATTATTTTAAATTTTAATACTATTGATAATTGTACTTCTTTTTTATATATCAAAAAGAAAAATTCATATTGTATGGTATTATTTTGTAAAGTTCTATAAGTGAATAGTATAATTAAGATATAGTTATTCTATTTGTTATCTAGAATGATAGTAAATTTTTGTAATATTATTGATAATGTTCTATTAAATTATTTTATGATTTCATTCATTTGTGGATGATATAATGATGAATATTTGTATTGTATTCCAAATTTACTAATAAGTTCTTCTATTATTTGTGCTATAAATTCTATTTCTTGATTTAATTGTAATATTCTTGGGCATCTATATTAACAAATAATTTCTTCAAATATAAACTTAGTAACAGTTGCAGCTTCTTTGTTGAATATTGCTTTTGCTTCAGGTTACTTTGTTAGATAATTTATAGTAATTATAATATATCAATTTTTCTGTTGAATTAATTTACAAGGTCTGATAAGATCTATTATAATATAATTAAAAGATTGTTTAACTTTGATTGGGTGTAAAGATTCTTTAAATTGATACTTCTAGTAAATTGACAGATAGAGCAAGATTTTACAAAATCTTTTATGTTAGTTTCTATTCTATTCTATCAATATTGTATAGCAATTTATTGATAAGTTCTATTATATTCAAAATATTCAGATAAAGAATCTTTATATATTTTTTTATTACTACTTCTATTTTATTTTCTTTTAGTACTTGAAGCAAATTAATAGCTTCTTTTTATCAGTTGAGTTTAAATAATAATCCATTTTGTATGACAAAATATTTAGATTATTATTATAGTTATTTCTTTTATTATTTGATAAGAATTAAGTTATAAGTTTCATTATTCAAAATCAAAATAAGTTATAATATGTTATTAAGTCTATTTTTGATAGTATTAGTTGATTTTAAATAATAATAATTAGCAGAGTTTATTTAGGATAAAGTATCAGCATTTTGATTTACTTATCCAGATTGATATCTAATTATAAAATTGTATTTTATTATTATAATAATCCACAAGATATTCTTGGTATTGAATTTGTTTATTTGTTAAAAAGTCATTATAGTGCATTATAATCAGTTATAATTTTAAAGATCATTCCAAGTAAGTAATATCTAAATTATTGAACAGCTCAAACTACTGCTAAAGCTTCTTTTTTGGTGATATTATATCAAGTTTCAGCTGGTTTAAGAGAAATACTTGAATATACAATTATTCTTTCTCAATTTTGATCATCTTTTTGTAAAAGTACAGCTCCCAGCCCAGAATCAGAAATATCAATATAAAGATAAAATTTCTTTGTAAAATCTGAATAAATTAATATTGACGTTGTTATAAGTATTTTCTTGAGTTTGTTTAAAAGTTTTTTCTTGATCAATAGTCTATTTGAACTTCAAGTTAATTATTATAAACTAACTAAAAGTATGGCTATAAATGAATACTTGATAATAATGAATTATGTAATACATGATGATTTATGCAAATATATTAATTTTAACTATGAACAATTAATCTGATCACAAAAATTAAATAATTTAATTAATATTATCTTTTGATTGTATAAAATTCACAAAGAGAAAGTGACTTCACTCTGGAAATATATTAATATATATAGATATAAATATTCTAATATTGCTGATTTTGAACTTACTGGCCTAACAGATGCAGAAAAACCTGTTTATAGAGTACTTCCTTATATTGATCCAGAAATGTTAAATGGAAAGCCATATATTAAAGCTGCTGATATTTATAGCTTTGGGATGATTACGTATGAGATTGCCATAGGTAAACGATTATCCAGTGAATGTAGTTATGATATATATCTTGTATGTGATATCTATAAAGGAGTATGACCTAAGATACCAAATATTATTTCCTGGATGGTGCAAATTTATTATTGAAAAATGCTGGAATTCTATTCCAAGAAACTGCTCAATTGTTGAGGAACTTGAAGACTTTATCAGATCTTATCAAACATAGTGAATATGTCGATGGGAATTGGAAATTGAATAATTTACATTTTCAGAACTACAGCTCTTTAGAATAATCTAAAACACATTAAGAAATTAAAGAGTGTCTTAAACTAGAAAGGCAGAAATGTGAGGAAATAAAATGGCAAAAAAGCTTTCCTACAAATACAAACAAAAAAACAAAAATACATGTATACTCAAATGCAATTTACACCAGTCGAATTTTTACTTCAAAATTAATTTCAATTTCAACTAACACTGGCACTTTTTTATTTCTAAATATAAAGAATATTAACATTTCATGTTGAATATTTAGGTTTTACAAGTGTCAATTTGTATGTTCCAAATGAAGGTAAATTTATATTTAATAATATCTTTTCATTAAGTCATTATTGTTTTTTTTTATAGATTATTAAATCATTATTAATTTTCCAGAAAACTCTATATCAGCAAATCAATCATGTAATTGTGAGCTTATTTTATTAAATATAAGTTTATACATGTATATTAAAATACCTGTTTGTATACAACTCTAGCATATGTAACTACTGAATATGATATAGATATTAATGCCAAATCTAAAAGTGTCGGCTTGTATCTTCAAAACGAAACAAATGAAAGTAAGATTTATTAGTTAAACCACGACTTTGATTGTATAGATTTTATTAATTGATATTTTATTTTATAATGTTTGTATATGTCTACGAGAGTTTGATATTAATGTTGAGAATATGGAAAAGATGCCCAAAAAATATCAAAACATAACGTAAGTTTTCTTATTAACAACGAATCTCGACGCTTTAAAATATTGTATACTATTTTAATTTTGAACAAAAACTAGATTTCAACGAGCATAAAACGAACAGTCAATGTCCTATTGATAAGTGTCGGAAGAATCAAATAAAAGGGAGAAGATTTCATAAGACAATAAAAAATCTAACGCTAACACTTTTTACTTTTTACTTTTCTTAGCAAGCAAAGTATCATAAATGCACTTGTATAACATAACGATATCGATACAGTCAGCACGAAAAGTAATGACGGACGAATTTTTTCAAAAATAAATAATAAAACAAAAAAAATTCCGATATGTGATTAAGTAGGGCAACATGCCCACATAAAATATTTACAGCTAAAGATCAGCTCCTCGGGAATATTTATCCACTCATTCTCCACTAACACAATAAAAGCCTCCTATGACACTGATTTTTTTTTAGCGACAATTTTTTTTACCTTTTTTTTCAACATTCCGTTTAAGGAAGACCAGATGTTTTTGATCGGGACTTATGACGGCCACAGAAGAACTGCTTTCGGCAACCGAGCTTCGAGATCGTTCTTTACGCGATTTGAACGGTGTTTTGGATCATTGTCCTGCTGGAAAATCCAGCGCCAACGACCGTACATGTTTGTTGCGTTATCATACAAGTGATTAGATGTACATGTACATGTATTAAGAATTTCACGGTACGTATAGATGCCGATCCATGTTTGTGTAAATGTGCACAAGTCGCTCCCCACATATGGAGTTTGAACAGGTGTTTTACCATTTTCACGCGACCACGCCAGGCAGTGTTTCGGGTTGTATCGTCAGAAAATACAACCTTGCGCCAGTTATAATCGAGATGATTACCTGCCCATTAAAATCGGTCTTCTTTGGCTTGAGGGGGTGAGAAGAGGAACGCGTCTTGGCAAGAAAGCAACATAACCGAGTCTAGAAAGCTCGTCACGGACAGTTTGCACCCCTACTTCGAATTCTGGGTGTGTTTCTTCGAGCCGCGCTTTGATTTCAGCCGCTGTAAGGAATGATTTGAATTTACGATTTGACCGATGTGGCGGCGCATAGCAGGCGAAATGTTATATGGACAACCAGGCGACGAATATCCGGAATTTGTCCGTTTTACGAGGTGAAGCCACATAACGTTCACAAGAGCGAAGTGGAATAACAGTTTTTTGCGAAATTGCTCTAGCATTGTGCCAGCCATTTTGCCAAATCTCTTCACGGTTTTACGATCGAATTTACGGAGTTGTCAGATATTTTTAAAGGTAATAGAAATCATTTTTTGTTTACCTTCGGCTACAAAACAAATAAAGAATGATGTGCAACATGTGAAGAATGTCACACATGTTCCACGGGTGCTGCCTGACGAAAAATTCAGCAGTCAATATCACCACCTTTACTTTCCGTGCTGACTGTAATGATAACAATAAAACAAATCGATTTTACACGCAAACAAGTGAAAGTTATTACATACTTAATTTATTATTATTTAAATAGTCACATAGTAGTGCCTATCGCTATCACTCTCGCACTTTGAACGAAAGAAAGCTTACTACATGAATGAATGAGAATCTTCAGATCTCGCCTTGCATAAATAAATATATGTATTGGCGATGAGATTTAAATTATTTCTTTGAAAGTTATTAACACGAAATAAAAATGGTTCAAATAGATTATAATTTGAAAAGTACAGTGGTGATTAAGTTTGTTTTATACTAAAGCATATGCGAGCCCGATTCCGAATTCAGTATATTTATATCAATATGTAAATAGAAAGTCGTAATTGATTACGGAAAAAATTCGACAGATATCAATAATTTATTTTCCAAATTGATGCAAATATAAATAGCAGATATGGTGCAAACAGCGATAAATTGTATTTTAAAAGTTCTATAACTTAGTAATTAGCATTAGGAAGTAAAATTTAAGCCATAAATATGATCAAGCCTTTGGATTTTTATTTCTATGTTATAAAATTTTAGACATTACAATGATTATTGACTTTCTATGTTAACTCTATAGAATATTGATACACGCATATTTTCGAGCTAATTCATATGCTAATTTTTATTTATGATATAAAATAAACAAAAAGTAATTCAACAAGAAATAATTTTTGTCTCTTAGAAAATATGATTGCACCGGTTTGCAATAATTTATGTGCTTTCAGCTTGCCAGTTACGAGGTAATTTAAATTTATTAAAGTCAGAAACTGATAACGATAAATGAATTCTGATCAAAACATTCCATAAATTCTAGCGACGCCGCAGAAGCAGAAACAGCCCATAAACTATCGCTATGCTGTGATACCGGAACGCATCATTCATTCACATCACAAAAAATAAGCGTGTACAAATCCTGAATATGTGCAAATAAATCGACTTTATCTTTTTCTTGTTTTGGTTATTATGGAAGATAAAAGTTTTCGCATTTATGATTCTTTGTAGCTTGTTAATTAAATAGACTAGAATTTCTTACTTGTATTAAATTTTCTTTGAAAACTAAGAATAAAAAATCTTGAAGCATAAAGTTAATGCCAACTTCATGTCTGACCAACAACAATAATGTACATTCAACTCTCTAAAAGCACTCCTTAGGGACTGAATACAAGTGTGCATTATAAAGAGTGTGCATTTGGGACCGGGCCAGAACGTGCATTTAGAAAGAGTATACATTTATGGATGGTGTATTTAGAGAAGTCTCACTGTAGTACATGTATTGTGAGTCATGTTTAGCTATTACATGTATCTCAGAGTACTATATAAAAATCAAATTATAAGTTTGGTTTTAATATTCTGTTATTTTTATCTCGCATTCTTCTATTGCAAGTTATGGATTTTATCATAATTTTAATGATTCTGTTATACATGTAGCATATTACTATTGTTACAATGTGAAGGATTTCATTTCCTTAATTCCGTAACATTAAAATAGTGTCAATTATAGCATTTTTATCTCTTTGGTTCTGTTAATAATAAATCTGTAATTGCATGCATATGTTAATACAAGCTATTATAATATTTATCGTTATATCTCAATCATTGAAGAGTTAATAAGCCCTCTTGTTCATCATTCAAAATTAATTGGGCTTAATAAATCAGCGTAACGGTAATACGTACGTACAGGTAATCAGTTCTGGGTCATCATCAATTGAAATTACTTAATATGTACAGTATAAAAGCATTGTTCATATTTTCGGTGAAAGATTTACATGTTTCAAAGAATACGTGAATCATTAACGTTAAATTCTAATGATAACGATAATCATACCATCGATATGTGGTCACAATAAACTTTTTTATTATCGTTATTAATGTTGCGGTATACAAGTGCATAATTGTAAAAGATCTACGCATAATTTATGCACTTTAAAAATGCAGAATTGTAAATGATCTATCGCTATGCACTTTGAAGATGCATCATTGTGAAAAATCCATCGTTATCGTCATGTATATTAAAAAAATAAGGGGAGTGCCACAAATTATGTGATTTCTTTTTTCTATACTTGAAAATTATTACATGTAATTAGTGTAATTTTCCTCTATGCACATTAAAGATACATTTACAAACATTAAAATGCAGATTAGCGCATACGTAAATTATGCACACCAAAAATGTATGTTTGTCCCTGCTGACATAACGATAGTGTTATGCAATACTTTACCATCGGATTTTTTGAAAGAAAATTCTTCTCGGTCATGTTTTAAAGAGAATGCTGGTGCACTGGAACATTCTTAAACACTAATTAAATTTTCTGCCCTTTTCGTCATAATGAGCACAAACCACAAAGCATCTTATTTGTCATCCTCATAAAAATTCTTTGCTATTGTTCGAATTGTACGATTCTGAATGTATACAATTAACACTCTCTAAATGCACTCCTTGGAGCAGAATACAAACGTACATTTAGAGAAGTCTCACTGTACATGTATATAGACACAAATCACTTTGATTTTCTATATAAGAAGCGTCTATTTCAAACAATACTCTAACAAAAACAAATCTGAAAAAAAATACTCTAAAAAAAATCTTATCACTGTTTCTCTAGTCTAAAGATGTACCTTTTCAAATTTCTTACTATCTCCACTTTTATGGTAATTAATTCTGGTCTTCAATTGATTTTATTCACAACAGACACACAAAACTAATATTTTTGATTTGCTTATTTTGTAGGTGTGTTTCTTCGGGAAGAACCTTGAAGCTATACCTGCACCTAACGACTCACCGTCCAGTACTGATGTGACGATTTATGAACACCGTAATTTTGAAGGAATTTCAAGTGATCTTCACCTTTTCTCTAAGGTATGCCAGAATATACCTGAAAATTTTAGAACTATTCTCAGCTCAGTCAAGGTCCAAAAAGATCATTGCGTAAACCTTTACAAAGGACTAAATTGCGAAGGTGAACCTTATTCGGCTTGCAAAGATATTACTGATCTGGATGTTGAAAATCGCTCTTATAATGACCATGTCCAATCAATTATGGCGGATATAAGAGTTTGAATCTGGCCGAATGATAAGATTTTTACATAAACATATTAGAAAAATATCAGGTGTTCAATTAGTATAATGAAGTTTAATTTGGTTCGAGAGTGTTACATGTATATTAGTAGAATTTTTGGTATCATGTATCGAGTTTTATAGTCGTATAATTTTTAATAGAATAAGATTTTACGATAAAATTTGGTTAAAGGCAACTTTTTTGATTGTATTGAATATAAGCTCGCTTCATTGGGATTTTCTATAACGTATTTAACCTCATTTTAATTAATTTGGAAACGAGGCGATAAAAGACTTAACCCGCCGAGACTAATTTAAAAATGTCATAAATTCCTCCAAGCTGTATCTGTTTCTTGTGCACCATATTTCCGGAAGCTCCTTACTGTTTAGTTAGGTATTAGCTGTTTTCTTGGGATTGTTGTTTAGTAATACATGTATATCGAGACGCTACCTCAAACTAATAATAACAAAATGGCTTCCAAATTCGCGTGGTTACCCGTGTTTTCAGCAGCATCAACTTTTATAGGCTGAGAAATGCTTAGTACTTTCATCTGGAATTCTAGTTTCAATGGAACTCGAGACAATTCTCAAATGACAGCTTGTAGTTTGATGCCTCTACACTTATCTTTATAAGTATCTTCTTCCTTTTCTTTTGGCGTGTTTCGAAACCGGACTTTCATAATACCCTTCATCACTTGGTTGCGTTCTTTGTTAATACGAACATTCTAGATGCAAATGACAGTAGCACGAATGGATTGAGGCTGTTGTGCAATGCTAGCATCAATATTTAATGAGATTTGGATAATGAAATCCATACCAAATTACTTTTAGTCACGGGTATACCAAATGATGTGGGGTTATTTTATTAGGTTCTTAAACACTTTTTGGTGTTGATAATTAACTCATTCCCTGTAAAAGAATAATTAGGCAAAAATCCTGTTTTTTAGTTCCGAAAAACCACAGGTTCAGTTATAAAATTTCCGAATTAAAATCTGATTAAAAACTGAAAAAACGGGAGACGCGATATCTCGTGATCCACAAGTTCAAACTGAATGAAAATACCACCATTCGATTCGTCAAGACTAAACGAATCGAATGGTGTATTTCATTCGGTTGAACTTGTGGATCACGAGATATTGTGTCCCAAAGTTACTGTATCAATTTTTTCTCAAATTAAAATGTATGCATTAATTCCAAACACGCTATCAATAAATTCACTAGTTTTGGTGAATTAATTTGGAGCACTTCTAAGTGTAAAAGTTTTTCAAAAACTGGGAACAAATTCAAGACTGCTCTGATAGAAGTGTAGTCAAAATTTAATGTGTTAGTTTGGGGGAAGGCTGTGAGCTCGATGTTGTAAGGAATCGAGGTAATATTGAACCCATATAGATGGTGAGTAATGTATTAGTTAATGGTAAAAAAATTTATGTATATAAAACATAAATGAAATAAAACGAATATATATCTAAATTTTTTTTGAAATTCGGGCGTTACTTCCCGAGGCGACTGTACATGTACACACCCCTACACTATAGTACCGGAAATTGAAAAAAAATAGTAAAACATAGTAAAATTGACATTATTGCTTCATATTAAAATTTATTATTTTATTAATAAATATTTATTAATAAAATAACAAATTTTAATATGAAGCAATAATGTCAATTTTACTATGTTTTACTATTTTTTTTTCAATTTCCGGTAATATAGTGTAGGGGTTTGTATTTATGGTGCATAACATCTAAAGTCATCAAATTTTGTATTTATAAATGGATAAACTTCTTTACTAAGAAGTAAATATAAAATTTAACCCGTGAATATGCTCAGAAAGAGCCTATTTTGATTAAATTTTATATTTACTTCTTAGTAAAGAAGTTTATCCATTTTATAAAATACAAATATTTGATGACTTTAGATGTTATTCACCATACACACAATTTGCCTTTAAAATCGATTTTCAAATTTTAATCGATTTTCAAATTTTAATCGATTCTTAAATTTCAATCGATTTCCATTTCCAAATATTAATCATTGATTTCATCGATTTTATAAAATTAATCGAACACGACGAACAGAATAGTTTCTGTTATGTAATATAAATAACTTCAGCGTGTCTTGTTTAAATGAATAATAATACTCGATTGTAAAGTTCATTTCTTTGCATTAATATTTGATATTCTGTGTTAATATCACTATAATTTCTTTGCGCTATTGGCATGGCTCTAAATTTTGAGCAAATACCATAAATAATTTTTTACACACGATTTCGATATTTGTATAAAGTGCTACAACCTATGTTTAAAAATTCTATTTATGTATTTAATAAATAGAATATCTATCGCTAGTATTAATTGTCTTTTTAAAGAGCAGAGAGGAATCAAGGAATGCAAACTATGATTATCATAGATGCTCCGTAAAAATTCTCAATGATTCAAATAGTATGTAATAGAATTGAAACTTACATAACACAGTAACGGTACGGTATAACGTCAGAGTTGGCGTTAATACGCATAAGGTTTCAGTATTATTTCAGTAATGGATTTTCTATTATAAGAATTTCAAAATTAATTTATGGCGTGTCATGTAAAGGTACATGTACTTGACGATGACGAAACCTTTCGCCACTTTGGAAACATAAGTGACGAATGACGAATCGTCTGACGAATGACAATTTGGCAAAATAAACATAAACACAATAGGTCAAGTCAACCTTTATCAATTTATCGGTTTATTTTATAATTTTACCAAAGTATATATTTAAATTATGCACTTGCACTTTTCTCAAGTTTTCATAGTTTTGATCGTCTATGACCTTCAGCCAATCAAAAAAATACAAAAAACAAAGTAACAATCAGAATCAATGCTTACAAAGAAGAATTTACAGGTGATTCCTTGAGACAGGTATCTAATGATATTGTGACTCCGCTTCCCCCGGCACTTTGTCTTTCACTTATTTCCCTTCTTTTACCGACACAACACAAGTTTTAACCAGTCGGCCCGGCCGACCCACCCGAATTTCATTGCCGTCAACTTCGGCCTGAGATATTTTCATCAGCCCGTATCACTATTTTAGGTGCAAGCATTATAATTGCTATATTGTAGCTTTTCGAAATCAAACTTGTAATTTACATATGCTATTTAAATTTATGATGCATTAACATACAAATCAAGAGAGAAAATAGAGATGATTATAATATTATAGGCAGATTCATATTCATAAACTAGCCTTGTTGATTAAATTATATTTCCAAGATTGTAACTACGTATAATCGAAATAACAGTCATTGAGAGTTAACATTCTTCTGCAATTGTTTCTTTAATGAATGCATTGGAATGAATGAGTAGTTTGATCAAGCGAGTACTACTCAAAATCAAAATGATGTATATGGTGCCGAACTCTTAAATCGACAATATGTTTCAATTTTTAAAATGCTATTACTCGACATAGATGCAAAATTTCCAAATCTGACCGGTAACATTTTAGAGCTTATTATAAAGAACAAAAGTTACCGGTCAGATTTTGAAAATCTTGCCTCTATATCGAGTAGTAGCATTTTAAAAATTGAAACATATTGTCGACTTAAGAGTTCCGGCCCATATGTTATGCAGTTTTTGACAGTTCTCTTTCATTGTTGGTTATTTATTTTATTTTCTGTTCCGTTCTTTCTGTTCGGTTTGGTTCGGTAATATTTCTATTTTTATCAAATCACCCTTTATGCTATTATAATTTCCATGCAAGTATGCCAATTTCTTATCACTGGTAAAAAGGGTGAGGTTCAGTTAGGGCTCCGAACGATTCGGTAAAAACCGTTACCGATCGGTCAGTAAACCGATCGGTAACGGTAATTACCGACGGTTTACCGAAATGTTGATCAATGATGATTAACGTTAATCATTGATTAATAAAGGGGTTGAAAGATTTCTGAATTTGCCAAAATATTATTCGTGAAATTGAAGTAAAATCGACCATAATGTCAAGTTTGAACACACTAAATAATAATTAAAAATATATAAAATTTTGCACATTGCTTCACGAGATATTATGCGAAACGTAAATAAATTGCTACAACGTTGGGATGATAAATGACCTGAAATGATCCAGGTGACCCAAATGAATAATGACTAGTCATTGGTCATTTAAAAAGTCAAATGACCTATTGGGTCATTTGAAATATTTTATATTATTTTAATTAGAAATAGCAATTGGTCACAACTTCTTGATTAATCATTGGCTGGCTGTATTTAATTTGAGTATAATTTGGAATATTATCTTGAAATAAACACAGCAATTAAAATGCTACCAGGTGACTTGCGCACATACAAAATTAGTTATAAACCTAACAATTTGAGTTCTTAATGACTTATAAATTCATTTAAATTCACTAATTCAAGTTTATTTACAATATCATTTTAATTATTCATGCCAATTCAAATATTATAATAAATTATTAAAATTTGTTAGAGAACAAAAGAAATAGGAGCTTCTAATGAATTATTGAATAATTCCAATAAATTCCATTTTGCCAATGGATCATCTGCTGGATGAGTAATACATCCACCCAATTCAAATTCAAGTGATTCATTATTTGCAATGCAATTTCACTATTATCTAAATAATTCTCATTATCTGATATATTAACTTAACTTTTAATCATATGTGACCAATACTCTTCATTAAAAGTTTCAGTATTATTAATTATATCTCATTAGCTGTTTCAAAAGTTTCACTTAATTAAGTTGGTAAATTATCAATAATCTCAATATCACTTGTAGTGTGTGAGAAAGATTCTGTTGATTCTTCTTGTATTATATCTTCATTATTATTATTATTATATTGAATAAAAGTTGTGATATGAATTTTTTTATATTGTTTTTTAGTCTTTTCAACTTCATTACATTTTTGCTTGCTTAATATATCACTGCACAATTGGCTCATAGCTTGTAAGAATACTTTCTTACGTGAAAAGTAATAAGATAAATTTATTAATTGTTGTAAATAAATTATATCAATTGAGA
>CAJVPL010001484.1:0-13646 GCA_910591945.1 Ambispora gerdemannii | reverse complement strand
CCGGGTACGTTTGGAGACAAGACCAGGAGAAGTTTCATTGAATTCTTGCTGAGAAGGAACACAGTTTTGAGTTTCGAAATTTTGTGAGACGTTGTTTGAGATACCCGTGAGGTGTACGGGTGAAAGAGACGACATTTTTTTTTTAACTAGGCTTATTTTATTCACCAAATATAAAAGAATTATTATATTTATTTTATTTTTCATCCGTAACTTAAAAATAAAAATAATCTATTTTTACATTAAATTAAGTGATCCGTTTCTTTTGACGTTTTGATTACAGAAATTCAAATTGAATTTCTAACTAACTAGCAAATAAAACTCCACCAAATTTTAACTAAATATTCTTTACCATCTAGTGTAGTCACCCTTTGCATTGATTACATCTTGGATACGCTCTTCCATACGTACTTTCAATTAAACTTGTTAAAAATGCATTATCCATTTCGATCCAGACTTTTTTGTATCGCATCCCTGAGTAGCAATGGATGATCTTCTCAAACGTCGGTCTACGTATTTCGTTCCAGAGATGCTCGATTGGATTAATATCGGGTGATTGGGGAGGCCAATCAAGTATACGAATTTCATTATCATCAAACCATTCATATGTAGATGTTGCTGTGTGTTATGGATCATTGTCTTGTTGAAAGATAATATCGTTCTTATTAATATCATACCACCTGATTGTTCCTAAAAAATCATCATTTAAGATTTCACGGTACAATTCCTTATCCATACGACCATAAATGCGCACGATATTGCCAACACCAAAGGATGAAAAGCAACCCCAAACCATTATATTACCACCCCCAGGTTTCACATGGTGCTCTTTTAGTGGTTCATTATCACATTTCCAGTAGTACAGTGCTCGCCATATACATGTACATGTATAATGAGAAACATATGCCTTTTTTTATTTTTGCATTATAAAGACTGCTTGAAAATATATAAAAATTTACAGATATATACTTTAATATATTGCGAACAGGTTTTCTTAAGACTACTTAATAACATATCTGATTTCTAATATTCGAGCTTAAATTTGATATAATGCTATAAATTAAATTTAATTAAAAAAATTTTTTTAGCTTTTTTAATATTTTAAGCTACTAAGTTGCCTTAAGAAAACTTGTTTGCAATATATCAAAGTGTATATATTTAAATTTTTATATGTTTTCGATCAATTTTCATGACGTAATAAAAAAACTACCATTTAGATTAATTGTCTTTGTTTCATTTAAAATGTACTATTAGGATTCGATCAGATAATTCGATGTAATTACAATAAGTTATTCTATAAAGTAGTCTTAAGTTAACTTGATCGCAATATATGAAACTGTATATCTGCAAATTTTCATATATTTTCGATTTTTTATTTATAGTAAAATAAGAAAAAACAACATTCTCGTTATATATGGCGAGCACTGTATGAAACAATTTTCGAGAACAAGGTGATAATCAGAAAAACAAATCTCTTGAGTTGAAGCTACGAGGTAGTCGTGATGGATTAAGAATACAAACAGTTCTAAGCAAATATCAAAAAAGATGGAGTGTGAGATGCTATGCAGATAATGGTCCAGTTTGTGTAAGTGGTTGTGATTTAGCTCTGTGGTTCCGATTTTACTACCGTATATCTCCGAAAATAAGCTACCTCCATTTTTCAAGCCTTAAAATCATGCAATATATATACAAGCTTAATAAGCTATCCCTTAAGTTTTCAAGTCTAAAATTGTGCAAAAAAAGGTAGCTTATTTTCGGAGATATACGGTAATTATAAAAATTACTGTTTAAAAAGATGGTTTATTGAGCTCTGATGGGACAAAGAATTTTGAAATTGAAAATTATGAAATGTATCAAGTGGTGTATGTAGAACACTGATCGAAAGATTTGTTTTACCTGAGCAATATTGAGGCAAATGGAAATAAATTTCTTTTTTTCCTTTATATGTTATTGAGATATGATATTTCTGAAATTTAATTTTATGCATTGTTTATACATTATAGCTACTCATACATTCCGATTTTAACTAAAGGTCTGGATTTACTATGCACAAAAATATCACCTATTCATATTATCACCTTAGCAATTTCCAATTATTTGAATAATTTTTCACTACATTAAATATTCATATGTTCATAACAAAGATAATTACAAAATTTTTTGCTATACATAAACAACCTATACAAGTTTAAATCTATTTAATGTGGTATTTTTAGAAAGCCAAATATGAATATCTTAAAAGTGAAAAATCTAATCAATATATTCATTTTGAACTATCTTCAATATTAGAGTTATATATACACATGGTTACCTATTTTTTTTTGAAATACACAACTACAATGACGCGTAAGTCGATCAACTGTTTGTTCAAAATCTCACTATCATTTCAGCTCGAACAGATAATTGGTTTATAATCTTGTGTTAAGGTTAAAGATGCATCAAAATGGAAGAAGAGCTTTAGCTTAAATTACAAATATTCGGTTTGAATTTTTTAAAAACCAATGAAATTATGATGTTCCTTCATTTTTATGAGTAAGATTTTGCTTGAGTTGGGTTGTTTTAAGGGAAAATTGGCAGAAATATTAAAATAGTAGGCTTGATTGCGCAAGAAAGACGACAATATTGTAGCAATAAGGCGAATTAGTTTCCGAAGATGTATCAGCGTTAGCAGCCAAACCAGGCTTAATTTGGTCGAGAAATTTTATAAAGAACCCGATGAATACAAAAATGCCGATGGGTTAATATTTATTCCAGATCGGTTTTAATTTCCGTAATGTATCACTATGCAAAGAAATTTATTTTTTTGATATGTACACGCTCGTATTTAGTAATACCCTAGCCACGGCAAAAAAAGTGTTGGTCACGTGATCTGAAATAAGTTCATTAAAATATCCGATTAATATTAGATATCAAGTATTAGGTTAGAGTTAGAGCTGAGATTAAGGTTATATATAAAATTGTCTTCCCGACATTTTTTGATAGTGTCAAGCTAGATTTAGATATCTGTTTTTTGTATTTTTCGCATTTTTTGTCTTTTTTATTTTCTTGTGTCGGATTTGTTTTCCGAGTTGAGCAAAAATTTGCTACATTCCTATTGGTTGCGCGCATTCTTATTGGTTGTATCATCACGTGATCGACACTTTTTTGCCGTGGCTAGGGTATTATGTATTTAGCATTAGATGTCACATGTATTTGGTTTTTCCAAAAAAATACATTATTTCCGAGAATAATATCAATATATAACATCATAGTAACGAAGGAAAACAAAAATAAAATGTCTTGTGAACCTTTACCACCAAACGTACAACTACTTCGTCCACTCGTACCGCTTGAACGATACTTCACAATTCGCCAGGAGCTAAACTACTACAAAAACATCATCTCCTACGTACGCTACACCCACAAAAAATTGCCATCGATTCCATTCGCAAATGTGAGGTCAGAAATAACGCCAATACTCTATAGAGCACTGAGGTCTCTGGTTTTGAGACATCCGGCGCTTTCGGCTGCGTTCTTTGGTATAAAATCTAATTCGCCGAGTTTTGTGCATATTCCTGTGATAGATTTATCATCGATTGTCACTTTTGTGACTATTAATGATAGTGACAATAACAATAACAATGATAATAATGAAATTGAAGTCCAGGAATTAGAAAGATTAATGGAGGCACAACATCATATTGAATTTAGTCAGGATAGTTTTAATATACCGTTGTGGCGTGTGGTATTTGTGTTGAATAAAGCACGGAGGAACGAGCTTGGTGTTTTGTTTGTATATCATCATGGAATTGGTGACGGAAAAAGTTCTTTTGCGTTGCATAATTTATTTTACAAATTTTTGAACGAAAATTTGGATTTATTTGATCCGAATAGACCGAAACTTGATGATACTGCACTCAGAAAAGAAGCAAAAGTCGATGCGCCGCTAAGACCACATCCACGACCAATCAACGAAAGAATTTCACTTCGTCCTCCTCTTCATAAAATCGTTCCTCTTGTAGCACCACATCTTATTATCCCGTCTTTCATTCGAACAGTTATAGAAAATAAATACTGGGCAGGAGACATTCCTTCAAAATCTCTGGATACTTATCACACAAAAGTAAAAATATTCACACTGACAAAAGATGAATTTCAAAAAGTATATGGATACGCTAAAAACGAAGGTAGCACAATTCAAGCCGTGTTATACGCGGCAGTACTATCTTCTGCTACAAAATATCTTGTACCGGTAACGGTAACCAGTAACACTTTATCCCTTAAAATATCAACACCGATTTCTCTTCGTCCGATCACTAATCCACCAATCTCCCCAAATGAAATGGGTGTCTACGTGGTAGATTTCGATTCTAATATACTAGTGGGAAGAATTCATAAGATAGAGTTTTGGAAATTAGCAAGAGAATGGCAAAGAGATTTTCTAAAAATTAAACCTGAGGCTATGCACAGGATCTGGCTGCTGAGATTTGTGGGAAAGCGTTACGAAGAGTGGATAAAATTGATGAAAGGATGGCGGTTTGCAAAAGATAACGATGGAATGGGAAGAGAAGCTTCCGGTAAAATATCGAATTTGGGAAGATGGATTGTTACTGATGATGAGGATGATGAAAAAAGAGACGGTACTGATCCAGAAGTAAGTGCGAAACAAGAAGAAAAATGGGAAATAATTGATATGACATTTTCACAGTGTGCAAATGTAAGTTTTATGTTTATTCTTTAATTTCGGGAGCAATGCAGGTTATATATTTAATAAAGTTAATTTATAGGTGGTTGGCGCGGCTTTCTACGTTAACGTCGTAACATATGGCGACAATTTTCGAGGCACAGTAACGTATCAAGAAGGCGCAATTTCCGACGACAAAATAGAAACATTTGTTCGTGGATTGGTCGACACTTTGAAATGTGTGGCTGAAAAAGGAGATGTCAACTTTAATTAAGGTTGTTTTCTCATTGCCGAATTTTATTGTTTTTATTTTTAATAGAACTACGTACGTATTGGTTATTCATATTAATATATGATTCGTGATTCGAATCTGGTTTATCAATCCGAACCGAATCAAATAAAAATTACATTCGGAGTTTTTTAATTTCTTTCTAAAAAAGCATTTTAGAAAGTAGATTAGCGTTAGAGTTTAACAATTCATTTAGCTGATAAATGCAAAACCAAGCTGGCACAATTTTTGCCAAATGCATGTACATGTACCAAAGAATGGAAGATCATAACAATCCCTCTATGGTCATTTTAAATTAGGTGACTGTAAAACAGTATTTTCTACTTAACGTTAACGTTATATGTAAGCCAATCATTGGTTAAAGTTTAATGCTACCGCTACAGTACGTATCGGTATCAAATACACATAGCGATAGCATTCTTACTTTGTTATTCTCTATCCAATAATTTTCATAGCGGTAGGACGAAAAAAATTCCTAGATGTTTTGTTAGATTAATGTTGACAGAGGTAAAAATTTTGATCGCGTGTTCCCGAATTTTTTCTTCTAGTAATAACTCCATCACTTTAAAATTATCAAAACATATCGATATTACGTATTTGGCATATATCAAATCATATTTGCATAACTTGCATATTTTGTAAAATATCTGATAAATTATTATTCATTTTTAAACAACTATCTTCATGTTTATTTCTCTCTTTGAAGACTCCAGTTAATTTTTGGTCCCAAAGGTGTGATTATATGGAGATTCCCAGAATGAATCGTATGATACTGAGATGTAAGAAGATATAGAATATCAAAACTCTCTATAGTCAATCTCGGGAAGGCAAAATTGGGTGACTATAGAGGGGTTTTATTGTGTTTATATATAAATGGGAAAGCAAAATAAGGTGACTATAGAGGGTTGTGACTATAAATGGGTGTGAATATAGAGGGGTTTGACTGTACTCAGAAATGGGAAATATGAGCTATTTATATAAAATGTATTATATTCTTTAATATTCACTAAATTTTACTATTTCAAAATTAAACAAAAGTATTAAACTAACTGTTTAAGCTACAACCATTCGGGAGCACGATCGTATCCGTTTTCTTTAGCTTTTGATATCATTTTAATGCCAGGTCGAGATTTTGCTATTCCATACTCCAAAATTAAACAAAACTTTTCTATATTGCGACTCGACTGCTTTTGAATACCATTCAAATGCTCTGCAGTCATCTTTTTCTGTTCCTTCTCCGTATTCATGACATCACCCAAGTCGAAAATGTGAAAGATACTCAAATAAGGTTCATCATAATTTTATTTTCTTCATTTGTTTCATAACAAAATCTTAGAAATAATTGTGTTATTTCAAATGCTTTGTGTTGTTCCTTTTCCATTTTCATAGAGATAGCAAGATATTTTTTCAGAAACTTGAAAAAACAACTTGAATGTTGATAATTGATCAAATAAAGAAAAATAATTGATAAAATGGAATATTATATTGATATTGAGATTTCAATTTTTTATCTTGATTTTGATCGAAACAGCTACTTGTATATCTACACCGTTATTTTGAGCATTGATGACTTTGAAATAAGCACTATTTGCTAGTACTATTACTACAAATGTTAATTTTCCTAGAATCATCGTCAGTTCAACTTGGCTGCTTAAATAACTATTTTATTAAGAATATTTTCGCTATATTAATAAATATACCTCACAGGTAGAAAGGGTCGAATAATAATTACATGCCTAAATATTAAATTTTTACCACCTTCAGGGGAGAAGAAAAATAATTTTTTGTATAGAAATAAACAAACATATTAATTAAAACATATATATGCTTCAATTACTAAATTAAAATGGTAATTTCTTTGTCCCTTAAATTATTCAATTCTCATAAGCCCAATAATTCTAGGAAGAAGGAAAGGCCATAAAGACTCACGAAAATACTCCAAACTAATCTGCATAAATAAATTCGTAATATTATGGCACTGCACTTTCTCATTCAATATTTCTTTAAAATAATGAGTTTTTGTCCAAGCCACACTTTCGTGGCTATACAAACGCCAAAACAATTTATATGCATTAAATTATCCAGCTAGATTTATTTATAAATAGGCTTCGAACGACTAAAGCCTCGCATCTTTTAATTAAACCTGATTACATTTATTAAACAAAAAATGCAAGATAACCTAATGGTTTGTAATAGCAATATTATTATGTTATGCAGAATCATTATGGATAGGAAGGTAAAAACATGACTTATTGTTTTTAAATTGCTTGACGTTAATATAGTTTTAAAAAAATTTGATACTTTACAAATTCTACACTTTTGTCACTATATAGGCGCCAAAATGACATATTTATTGTTCTTGGGAACCTTGCGGTAGTTTTTCTGAGACAGGCAACCAAAACGGGAATATCGGCTGAATTCAATGCAGGAGGTTATTACGGGAATAATAATGCTCATCAAAAGTCATTACGTATGGTGGTGGTCAGCACAAGAAAAATTTTAAGCCACAAAATGGTCCTTCTTATCCTCTAGAAATTATTATATAAATTGATCGCATTACTATTAAAAAATGTTAGTGATCAAATTAAATTTTTCTTAATTACCTTTAATAATAAATGACATTAATCACTTGTTAACGTTAATACATACGTATCGATATCGATATTGATCGATTAAAAATTAATCCATGTTCAAACTTAGTTTTGAAAGTAATATCGCATAATAATGGTTTTCAATTTAAAAATATAAAAGTTTCTTTCATAATTTGAATCTGAAAACTGAACTGGTTTACAACGATAAACCATCATCTCTATTTTAATCGCATAGCCATGAATGAAAATTTCAAAGCTATACGTACATTGTGGCTACATATGTGAAATTTGTGGTACGTACATGTATACGTACATCTAAATCAAAATTATATGTGGAAACGTTAAAAAACGACAGCGAAATTATATAAAATCAAAAATATTTTAATTATTTACATAATAAATGATTAAAAAGATCCGAAGCAATATTGGACCCAAATATCGGTAATTGTATTTCTTGCTCTTATTCCTTTTAACCCTTCTAACAAATTTTCTTTATCAATTTTGTTTGAAGGCAAACGAAGTTTAGACTGTTTGACTGATAGTGGATGGTTCTTCATTTGATAGTTGATCTTTTTTGATGTTTTTAAGACGTATTTTATTTGCATCTTTTAATTGGAATCAACGTTTATATGATTTATAAATTCCCATAATTCTTTGAAATACAAGTTTCGAAGATTTAATTAGGTGTACAGCCTTTAAAACTGACTATCCTAAAACCAAATTTTCTACAAATCAATATAGTGTTCTTATGACCAGTCACTATAATGACTTTAAAATAAAATAACTCAGCAAATATTAGTTTGTTTTGTATAAAATAATTATCAAAACGTTCGTCTCTATAAGACAAATCCAATGCACTAAAAATCATTAATTTTAATTACTAGTTGCAAAAAATTATAGTCCGAAGATTATAATGTTCGGTGACTTCTGTAGATGTATTAGTATATATATATAATTTATATCATTAAAATAAAATAATTTAGCTCAGCAAGTCATGTTTTTCTGCGAGAAGTATGTATTTACTGTTACGATAAAAAAGATATATTATTTGGGCGCTAAACATTTTTTATGCTTATTAAGTTGGCAACTGAATTTATATATACAATAGTATAAATATAAAGAATTCTAATAAATGGTACTTATCAGTAGCTTTTTAATTTTCATTCTCTTGAATCGATGAGCATTTATTGGCTGAAGAATCATGTATGAGCCGCACAAGTAGAAACCGACACCCCTACAATATATTACCAGAAATTTCAAAAATGAATTTATCCCGATATCTCGACATTCAGTGATTCCATTCGAACAAAGATATTACCATTAGCTTCGTCTCTACTATGCGAATTTAATGGTAATATCTTTGTTCGAATGGAATCACTGAATGTCGATATATCGGGACAAATTCATTTTTAAAATTTCCGGTAATATATTGTAGGGGTATCGGTTTCTACTTGTGCGGTCCATATACAGATGGCAAATAACACTGAAATGACATCTATTTATTATAGACTTCAAGTAACAAAAATCATTTAAAAAATAACAAATGACATTGACATTTGCCAACACTCACATAACACGTTTGAGCATCAATCATTTCACTTCGGGAAACTTCGAAAATAAACTCATTTGTTTATTCCTTCTGCTAAATCTTTATAAACAAATATTTTTTTAGCTAAGACTATTGAACATAGATAAGTTAGAATGCAAATTAAACAAAATAAGCGCATGTATTCTAATATTACGTGTACATTTTGGTCAGGGGTGTTAATGGTACGGAACCGCAGCTGTTTTTCATATATAAAATTACGGTTCCAACTGGTTTGACATATTAAAAAACTTATCTATTTTTGGTTTATGATTCATCTCGCATTTGTTCTCTTTTATTGCTATCATTAGTTATTATTTGTGCTTCTGTATTAACTCGAAATTTTGGTCTTTTATTTGAAAATCAAAGTATTATCATATACAGCATTTGAAGTTAACGCTTATTAGTTTTATATATTTGTATTAATTTGCAATTGATTTTGCATATTAATATAATTTATTTATTTACAAGGATTTAATATAACGATAGCAGTTTTATCTGGATGTTAGCGTTAGTCCGGTCCTTCGATTCGTCTTAGGACTGGTCATCGTTAGGAACTGTTGATCCTGGGTTGTGCATTCGATTTAATAACGTAGTACACATCGGAATAAGCCATGACGAGCGACGCGATATGAGTATGGGAAACAGGCATTCGAGAGGTAAGAAAATATTAATAAATATATTATGTCATTTTATGATATATTTTGGATCCCCATTGGTCTGAGACCACAGCTTAGTCTTTAGACTGAGTCGGACTGAACGGACAGATTAGCAACCCTAGTTTTATCTTTTATATAAATATTTTGGTAAAAAACCTATTTATACAAATTGCTCTCACAAGTACGTTACAAAATTTTTAAGATCACTCATGGTCAGAAAAATGTAAAGAATGAGATTTGCAACTCGATTTTAAGTTGGCTATTGAAATTGTTGATATTCGCGATTCCAATAAATTTTCCGGGGATCATTTCCGTTACATAGGAAAAACTGCACGCTCTAAAGTGGCGCTAAAAGAGTTTATTTTTGTGTTTTGAACGAATCAAAGTTATTTATTAATTTATTTATTGAAAAACTTTTATTATTGGATTTTGAATTAAATTTACCTTCTTTTAGCCATATGATGACCAATAGGAAAAACTGCACGCTCTAAAGTGGCACTAAAAGAGTTTATTTTGGTGTTTTGAGCGAATCAAAGTTATTTATTAATTTATTTATTGAAAAACTTTTTGAATTAAATTTACCTTCTTTTAATTGGTAATGAAGTAACAACAAAATTATTGCATACTAATAGTATCAAGATGAAAAAAAGTTGAAACAGGCTGAGAAAGTTTTTGGAAAGCATTTTTTCAAATTTAACGTTAAGTCTTGAGATAATATTATTTAAATTTTTAGATTTTAAGGAAAAAAATGTAAGAGTAAAAAATTCTTGTGATTGTTTATATAAGGATTTGACTCTACGATACGTTAACTGTTTCCTTCACGTAATGATGCAGATCCTAAATTATAATGGTGCAGATTAGCCACCTCATTCTCTATGAGAATTGTTTAAGATCTGCCATTCCTTTCTTTATACATGTACCGATATGTACAACTCATTTTTTTGCTATCGCTATTAAAAATGTAATAATTTATTAGATCATTTTCATGTGAACTTCTTATACGGTACACGTGAACATTTTAATACTAATTGTAATGGTCTTTTAGTTTGGTAGATAACATATTAAGAGTTTGATATGTCGGATGATAGGCACATCTGGAATGTGTGCCAGGTTCGTGCCGCAGTCCAATAAGAATGCGATTTACTGGTGGCACTGACCAATAAGGATGTGCGAATTTTTGATCAGCCGGCAAGACAATCCGACGCAAAAAATGAAAAATGCGAAAAATACGAGAAATGAATGTTCAAATCTAACTTGGCGTACTAATAAAAAATGTCGCTGAGGCAATTTTACATACAATCTTGATCTCCACTCTAACTCTATCCCTAACTCTATATCAACTTTTGGGTAATTTATGGCTGCGCCACGAACCTGGCACACATTCCAGATGAGCAAGTGATAGCGATAGGGATGATTATTAATAGATATACAGTGCCAGTACATATACGGATATTCTTTAAAAGAACATTTAACGTTAAATTTCTATTTTTATTTGAGAACTACTAACACTAAAAGGATAATCATTAGTAATGGTAATAGATAAAAAATATGAATTTCGTTATTTTTGTTTGTCAATGATTTACTTGAGGGCGATTCATTATTTACACTAATGATCAGTTTTGTATTAGCGTTTGATTTGATTTTAAGATACCGATACTTTTTGCCTTCATATTCAATTTCTTTTTCGACATAAACATCTGGTCAAGTAAGTTTTTTGTTGAATTCAGATCATATAGTATTTTCCTTGGCAAATATCCCTCATATTCAGTGTTTTTGGCAGGTTAATACAAAGATGATACGTATTTACTTTCCATTACTACTATATTTTTGTTTTGTAGTCTTTTTACCTGTCCCATTTACTTTGCTCTGTTTGTGTAAAATTTAATAAATAACAGAAAATACATTTTATTGCTAAATTTCTATAAATATAAACAAATGGTTTTGTTTGTCGTATTTAGCTAAGACCATAATAAGTCATAATGCCAATTAAGCAAACAAATACATAAGCGCATACATCCATAAAAAATATCGCATGCATACTTTATGTTGCTACCTAACGCTAATGCCAAGGTTTTTGACAATGTACCGATGTCTTTTAATTTCATTGTTATCGTTATGAACATTGTATTTTGATTCATTTCATTATCAACATTTCTTTCTTTTGTTTTTTTCTTTCTCTTTTCTCTTCGGCACATCAGAGTTATTATTTGTGCTTTCTAATGTATATACCGATATGACATTTAAAGTTACACTTGTTAGATATTATCGTTATAAATGTTTATTTTATCTAAATTTTCTAATATATTGTATTCATTTCGCAAAAAAGTAAAACTGGATGAAAAATTGCAATGGAATTTTTGTCCATGTATATATTAAATTTGGTTATTACGTACGTATATGTATTAATTTGATTAATTTGCATAATTTTACCTACCACCTACCGTAATCTATTTACAAGAGTTTATTCGGAACAGTTTTATAAAGGTATGGTAAAAGTATGCACTGTATTTTGATTTAAAATCATGTTTCTACATGGAATGTTGTTTGTTTAACAGCCTTTTAAGTGAAGCTCTCACGAAAAGTAGTGCAAAGACTTGAATTACAGGTACATGTAATTTGAGTACGTAGCGGTAGTGTTACAAAAAATTTGGAAAATCACTAATCGAGGAAATTTTCATAGCGATAGCGATAGTTAGCGTTAGAAAATCTCAAGATCGCCTAGTTTTGATCCTTCCTTGAATATTTCCGGTATGATACATTGGTTATTAGCGTTAGCGTTAGAATCTATCTTAAATTTATCTTCTTTTAATTGGTAACGGCAATAAATTATTGCAAATCGATACTAATATTATCGTTATCAAGACAAAAAAAAGTTGAAACAGGGTGACGAAGTTTAGAGATATGTTTTTCGGAATTAAGTCTTGGGACAATATCCAATAATAATTTTATTTTAATACGAAAAAGCTTTCAAGATACCCGGGGGGGGGGCGTATTTTAGATGGTTGTGTTATAGGAAATATGAATTTTTTTATAGCTATAGGTTGTTAATAGAGCAACATACGCCGGGTTACTATGTAATTCCTAAATTTCACTCCGCTCCGGAGCCATAATTATATAAACACAACCACTTCATATGAGTGACCCAGAGCTAGAATGTTGATCTATTTTAACAATAGCCAATGAAATAGTTTCGTGATTAAAAAAGTCCAGCAAAAAAATGAATTCGTTTTTTGTTAACTGAATTAATGATTCTGGTAATTTAGAATATTCCTGACGCGAAATCACTGGTTCTCCAAGCTAGTGAAAACAGATTCGAAAATATAGTATTTGGATATTGTTAGTGTTAGTTTTACTATGACAAAGAGAAAAGATAACAGTTGTAGGACCAACCGGATGTGGGTAAATAAATTCATGGTTATTGTTTCCTAATTTTATTATTATCAAAATTAAAAATTTTTTATCTTTTTTATATTTGAAATACGAATATGAAGCTTGTTTTTTAAATTTTATTTTTGAAATACGAGTATGAAACTTGTTTATTAATACAAGTGCTTTATATATAGCTTTTATCCAATTCAATTAATTACATGTGACTTTCATTAATACTCCAGAGTAGCTGGCGCAGTATTGGAGTAAAACTCGAAACAATGAACCCGGAGCGGGTTCGATTTGATTGAACCCTTGCTCCACTATAATACAGTTGCTCACACATGTAACCGAACACGAAAATTAACATTCTAGCATTTTTATTTCCATGACTATTAGTTTGGACAAAATAAAAAAAATGTTCATTTGAAACCCTGAAACCTCTAATATTTTTTAAAAATAATTTGACAACAGATTATTTTGTGAAATAGAGTGG
>CAJVPL010001483.1:0-13655 GCA_910591945.1 Ambispora gerdemannii | reverse complement strand
AACTTATTAAAATACTTGCATTTATTGCGCACTATTGGACAACCACCAAAGTTGCTATAGAATATCAATACTGTATTGCTATAAGACTGTCCCATACTAAGTAAACATAACATCTATTAGTAATAGTGAGAGTTTATCTATAAGATAGAAGAAAATGCACTGCATAATGATCCTGAAGTATACTAATTACAACGAGATTGAGTAACTATAAAAATACCGTCATCAGACGTTGGTTGAACACATACGGCATGATTATACCTATCAAGAGCCTGATTGTAACACCATTATCAGATGTTGGTTGAACACCTACATCACGATTATACCTACCAGGAGCCTGATCGTGATAGTGCAAACTCCTTTCTATATTTTTTTAACAAAGTATTTTTGTTTCTTGTATAATTACTTTAATATTGTTACTATAAATATTATATAAATCTTGAATCAATATTATAGTAGCTTAAACAAGATTACCAGAAGTATTATAAAAGTTATTATCTTAATACTAAGTTATTTAAACATGTTTGTAATAAAACTTAATGAATATTATATGAATAAAAAAAATTATTATTATAATTTATAAATTTATCTTTGAGATTATATTACTTATAATACATTACTTATAAATTCATCTTTAATATTGTATTGCTAATAATACATTATTTATTTTTAATCTTGTATTGCTAATAATATGAATATTATAATCTCTAAAACTTTGATTTTGAGATTTTGAGAATTCTTTTTAGTAGTTCAGATTATTGTATTTAAAAAAAATAACTGTTATCAATCTTTAAGTAATTCTATTATTAATATTTTTAATATTTATTTATATTTAGTCTAATAGTTATAAAGTATTATTAATACTTTGAATTATCATTAAGATATTGAAAGTTTTCTTTAAATATTTCTTTAATCTTTATAAATATCTTTGAGTATTTCAAAAGTTAATCAAAATGATAACAATATATAAACAATATTTAATTATATTTAAGAATTAAAATATATTTTTAATGAAAAAATTATATTTTTATTAGCAATTTATTATATAAATTTATTATTTGTATAAATTCAAAAAAAAATTATATAATTTATGAATTAATATTCAAATCTTGAAAATAACTAAATAAAACCTGAAAAATAATATTTTATTATTAAAATTATGTTAAAACTTAATATTATAGACTAATTTTTTATTAATAATTTACAAAAAATTATTTTTATAATTTAAAATACAACTTTTTTATTATCTTACAGAATTTAATATTATAAACAAGTTTAATTATCATATAGAAAATTGTTATATTAATAAAAAATTAACTTTACATAGTAAAATACTCAAAAATTATTATTAATAATTACATACTTTTATCAGTCATTATATATGTTTAAAAAAAAGTTAAAGCATATTTGTCACTGATGGTATTTTTATTGGTTATTCGATTTTAGTCACATGATTGAAATCCGGATCGGATTATATACTACCTTGCTTTAGTGATCCCTATAAACGACTAAAGGTGTTTGGATAATATACTGTAAGGCGTTATGGTTTTGTTTACTTGGTGCTGCCTGACGCACTTGTTATAATTTTTCATTAACGATTAAAGTAGACGAAAGGAAACAAATAATTTTTTTCCTTTTTGGCAGAGTTCTCGGGCGATAACTTACCCGAGCAAAATAACTAGCCTCGAAAGTGGCGAGAGAATTTTAAGAATAAACATAGAACTAAATAAAACATAGAACTAAATAAAACATGAGCATAACAAGAGCCTCAACTCGCGCGCGCACAGCAGTCAGTATGGCCATCGCAAATCAAAGAAACAAACCGAGAGCAGCTCGGCAAAAGTCGAAGCTTAGTAAGAAAAGTATCGTTGTTGCTGGTGAACCTCAAAAAGTGAAAAACACGTCATCATCTGCTACTGTTGATGTAAAAGAGGAGCAAAAGGAATCAGACTCGGTTGATCCGTCTACTAATAAGGTAGGAGAAGAATGTTTATAGAGGATATTATCTCTTTCTTTATTATGGGTTATTTTATGCGTATTTATGCTTTAAATTAAAGAGAAAAAAATCGAATAGAAAAAGAGATACTAAGAAGAGAAAGATTAAAGTGGATTCGATGATCAAGGAAGAATCATCAGCTACAAGTCTCAACGAATCGATGGACGAACAAAAACCAAACATTGAAAATCATGACACCACCATCATTATCGATACTGAAGAAACTTCACCAACAAATAACGAATGTATTGCAACCTCAATTCCACCAGAACTATTCATTCAAATCTGCAGATACTTGCCCCCGTTTGCTTTATTGAAACTGGCGAGAACCTGCAAATTATACTATGGGTGGTTATCCTCCAAAGAATCAATCACCACACAGCAAATCTGGACAAACTCCAGATTGGAGTTCGTTCGTTCCCTTCGATTACCTCCTCCAGAAGGGATGGATGAAATCGCATATGTGCGTCTAGTTCTAGAGCGAGGGTGCCAGCTCTGTGGTGCCAAACAAGTTCACAAAGTTTATTGGGCTTTTCGTGTGCGTATCTGTCGTAAATGCTACGAAGCAAAGACCGTTTCTGAATACCGGGTGCATGAGGATCCAAGGTTTAGAAGTCCCAAGTTTCTACATGGACTTCCGTATTTTCAAACAACCTTGTGGAGTAGAAGTAGTCGCCGCTCGTTCAATTGTAAATTTTACTGGCTTGAAGATGTAGAAAGGGCCAGCGAAGAGTTCAAGGCTCTTTCTCGAAATCAGCAACACGAGTGGATGCGAGAAAAAATGCAACATATAACTGCGTACATGCAAGATGTAGATGCTCGTGAAATGGCAGTACAAAATGAACGCAAGGCTCGATCCGCGGAAAAAAATCATCGATTGACGTTGCGTAGAACAGAACTTGAACGAAGACTACGAAACATGGTACAAGAAACAGACGAAGAAAATAATCCGATTTACGATCTTAATCGTCTTCGTCAATGCATTTCTTATCAAAGAGCGAGAGGAGTCTCGAATGAATTGTCTGATCGTGCGTGGACACTGTTGCATAATAAGTTAGTGAAAGAATACAGTCAGACCTCGACTATGCAATGACAACACTCTTAAAAGCACATAAATCAGGCTCAGTTTAACGAGCCTCTTAAGTTCGAGTGTATTATGAATTTGATGGATGATTAATTGCGTATGGTGTGATGATGATGATTGTTGTCATCTTCTTTAGTGATATGTATATTTTCTCACTTTGAATTGAGAAATGGGAGAATGAATATATTTGGTGCTTCAACAAATGTATTCAAAAAGTTGAGTCAGAATTTTGGTTAATTGCAACATTTTTTATAATAACAATAATAATTCGGTAGTACGAACATTTTAGCAGAAGACTTATCGTTATCATTATCAATAAATACAACAATTGCTTCTTTTAAGACGCGCATTAATTACACGCAAATATTTATTGTTGAACATGTGTAACTTTCCATTAGGAATAAATGCATAGCGATACTAATGTTTGACACCTAACTAAAATTTGTCGTTTGTGTTATCGTTATCTTGTTACCTTTCTCCGCTAGTTTAGCTGTTTGAAATTTTTTACGATACTCGCAGAATAATAGTAAATGGGTTCCTCACGTCGGCGTAGCAAAATTGTGAGTGGCGCTCTAAGGCGAGCAGCTGCGTTGCTTGTATTTCTTATTGTGAACGCGTTACTTTACGAGAGTGGTGTTAAGGCCGGTAAGGGACCGGCTATTACGAGTAAAGGTATTTGAACTTTGGAAGTTTGGTAGATCGGGATTTCTATAGTTATGCTACATGTCATAGAAGTCATATACTGATTCAAATATCTTCTGATTCCTACAAGTTTATTTCGATATTAAACATGGAGATGAAGATCTCGGACGTATAATAATTGGATTATACGGAAAGGTATCATTGCCTCCTGTTCCTGGATTCTTTTTCCTCATACTAATACTAATAATACTTTATATGAATCAATTTTTATACCCGTCGAATAAAAAGACTGTTCCTAAAACTGCCGAGAACTTTAGGGTGTTGACAACCGGTGAAAAAGAAGGGCTCGGATATAAAGGATCGACGTTTCATCGTGTTATCAAGGTTGGATGAACAAAAATTGCAGTAATATAATAAATTAATAAATATGAAAACTGAATCAAAATCTATATTCTTGATTTGGTATTGACTTTTACATAATTGTTCCTATACACAAGAATTTTATGATCCAAGGAGGTGATTTCACCAATGGTGATGGCACCGGAGGTGTATCGATCTATGGCGAAAGATTTGCCGATGAGAATTTCAAACTTCGACATACTGGGCCTGGTACTTTGAGTATGGCTAACGCTGGATCTGATACTAATGGATCACAAGTGAATATCTTATAACAAATTTATATAATTATCCTGGTCCTCATCGTTATGCTTAATATCCTTTTATTTCATCCGTTATTCAATCGAATATCATCAACTCAGTTCTTCATTTGCACCGTAAAAACAAGTTGGCTTGACGGTCGCCACGTAGTGTTCGGTCGAGTTCTCGAAGGCATGGACATCGTAACCAAAATTGAAAATGTCAAAACTGATTCAGGCGATCGTCCGATCGATGATGTGGTGATCGCGGATAGTGGTGAACTTCCACTCGAGGAAAGTACCGGAACTACTACTACTACTTCTAGTGATAGCTCTAGTACTGCTACTACTGCTTCTGCTGCGGCCAAAGTAGAAGAAACTACAACTCCTGCTGATAGTGAAAGTACAACTACTGTTGCTTCTGCCGCAGCCAAAGTAGAAGAAACTGCGACTCCTGCTGATAGTGAAAGTGCAACTACTCCTGCTGCTGCCACTACAGCATCAGTTTCAGTTGAAAAAACCGAATCGATTAGTGCCACCCCAGAGCCTGAACAATCTGTGAGAATTGAACTGTAATAGAATAAAAAAAATGTTTTATCAAAAAATCAATCAGTAAAATTTATATTTATTTTTTGAGTGCTTTTATGGGGAAGGAGGGATAAAAAGGAGAATCATTTTTTTCTCGAAATCCAATTCATTTTGAAAAAAGCTGTAGCCTATTGCACATATCACCTTTCATTCTTTTTTTCTCTTTCTCTATTTTTTCATAATTCATATTCCGTTTACAACAGGCTGAAGACAATTACACGTCTGATTCGGATCCACTTGCACAAGACCAAACTGACGACACTTCATCACCATCGACCGGAAATCAACAAAACCATGAATTCACAAACATGATTCGCGATTCAGCCAGCTCCTTTTTCACTTCATTGGTTAATTGGTATATTATCGCGGTCTTAGTGTTTGTGCTTGTTATTGTTGCCGGGCCTTTGCGGAAATATAAGCAGGGGATATTGGATGCGGTTGGTGTAAGTACCGAGGCCATCAAATCTGAGAAAAAGGATTTGCCTTTGAAATGGTGAATCGTTTATTTGTTATTGGTTTATTTACGGGAATTTAATTAATATAGTTTCTCTTGCTTCCTTACCAATTCCATTTTTTAAAAACAAGTAAAGCATTTTTATTTCAATTTCGAGAGGGATATACTAGATGTTCTTGATAGTAATTTATATGGCCAATTTACAGATTTTGTTAGTACGACGCATATTTTATTTTCTAAATAAATATTCATCTAGCTTTAACAGTAAAAAGTGCTAGGCAGGGGAAATTACTTTTTCGGCTGAATATTTTTAATTCAAGATTTGCCTACACCTTTATCTTACCAGCAAAGGCTATATAAGGCAATAACCAAATTTGTTTTCGCGACAAAATTTTTTGTAATTTTTATCATGAGACTTTTAGATAATTAAAAGATTGGTTAGGTTGTGGTATGTTTACCTGCTACTCATAAGGATGATCAGAAATGGAATCGGTATTTTTTCAAGTTATTAAACTTCATTTGATTATAAGGACTCGATTCTTCGACAATAATATCTGATGCTAATAAGCAATCATAATGTATCTAATACCGATCGTGGAAAAAAGAATATCACTGTGGAAGCGTGTCATGTGTATGTTTATTTTTTTTAAAAATATAGAAAATAGATTAATAATAATAAATTAACAAAAATGAAAGATGAAATTTTTATATATAAGAGAGGAATAGAAGAAAAACAATTAACCACTACATCACCACCAGTTCTAGACTCACAAATACAGATTTGGACAAAACAGCCACCATGAAAAAAAAAACGGAAAAAAATTATTGACAGAGTTCAATTTCTATTATCCTCGTTGTTTGATCGATTGTAATCACTACTGATCCTTTTCCTTTTCCTTCAATCTATTCGGCGGTTCACCTAAAACTGAACCCACTTTATCCGCTACTCCTGTATACCCTCGTGATTCCAGCCCGTCGACTATTTTGTTTCGTCCAACCTTTACCACTTCTGTGCCAACCATACGCGCAAAATTTTCTACAGGTCCAGTTAAATTTAGAAGCCAAATCACGTAGCCGATAAATCCAAAGAAACAAAAGGCCACCAAATAAATGGGTGATGTTATGATTGATAGGAATTCGTTCCATCCGAGAGCAACTAATAGTTGAAAAAATACATAATTGTTTTATAATAATAGTTACGTACAGACGATATGGTGAGCGATGCAAAAACTTACCAATTAGGAGATATACGTAATATGGTATATGCGCGGTTGTTGATACGACAGATCGTTTTGCTTCTAAGTAGAAGGCATCTGATTCGCGTTTGAAACGAACAGTCAAATCATGTTGTCGTGTTTCCGAAAGGATTATTAATGATTCGTCGAAGTCAAGTTCCTGTGAACAAAAGAATTTCATTAAAAATCATGAACATGTAAACAGGAAATCCACAAACGTAAAGAATGCCCCTCGTACATTATCTGAAGGAATATCTAGCTTGACATCTCCAGGAATTTGGATTTGAGCAAATAACGGGATCAGATTAAGCGCCTGAATATTTCATGTATATATTTACATGGTGAGCTAGGAATTTTTCCATTTAAAGACCAGAATTTATTGCGCAGATAAAATAAGGTAAATAAGAAAACTTGCATCTTCTCTCGCCTTCCTGAAATGAGCATCGATATCGTCTTCTGGTTTCCATACTTTGGGGATACCCTCGTCGTCATAACGAAATTTCTCTTCAAATCTAATTATTAACAAAACAATTCAAGTTTACATTTACAAACGTAAATGACCAAACAAACAAACAAATAAAGAAGAAAACATACTGTTCACGTAATTTAAGTAAAAACATGTTATCAGCCACTTCTTCATCGATCTTTTTCCTCAAGAGCTGCCAAGAACGTTTCCGTAAATTATCCACGGATGTTTGGTTTTCTTCTTCGGAGGAATTGAAGCCTAGAAGCAAAAACAAACAATCATTTGAAAAGTCGATAAAGAACAAAATAAAAAGTAGCCGTAGTTTTCATCATTATTGTGAATATTTTCCAAAGCTCTTACTTTTAGCACGCTTCAATAATTTATGTTCGGTATTGTCAAGCATATCCTTGAATTTGGTGATGACTTTCACCCACATCTCGGGACCAGGTTTATTTAGGTATAGTCCAAGATGCTCATTAAGTTGACTTTGGAATGATTTCTTAAAGAGTAAAGGTATTCATATGAGAACGATATTGTTCAAGAAATTTATAATTATTTATATTATTTCATACCTCCAATGCTTTGATCATCTTTTTCGTTTCCTCTGTGCGTGATTTCGAAGCAATTTCATTTATCTCTTCGGAAAGCTGTAGTTGTTCTTCCTCAAAGCTCCAATCAGTTTCAGATAGAACAATAGCTAAAATGATAAAACTATTAGAACAATAGCAGCCATAAATTTTATCGATAAGGATTGAACAAGAATAAACCTTTAGCGCCTTTGAGGAATATCCCTTCAGCCTCGTTACGAGCGCTTTCCACAACTAGAGCAAAATCATAATCTTCTCGCTTCAAATCTTCCTATTATTATAAGCACACATGCTTAAGATGTACAGCGTAAAAAAGAAGAACCTTTATAGGTTATGTAAGATTACGTACTTGGACTTTAGATTTGAAAATGGTAATAGCCCTTTTGGTAAGATTCTTTAGTTGCCCAAGGTAGAAACCGTGTAATTGAGAATTGGTCTTGTTGAGTATTTCGGTTCGTTTCCGTTTGTATACTTCGGCGTGGTAACGAGAGGCATCTTTATCGAATTGTTCTGATTGAATCAAATAAATATTTGGGATTTTGAATCAGACATGTAAAAAATGATGATGATAATAATAAAATTAATTATGCTAGCAATCGTCATTCGTACTACTCACTTATCGTAGCATTTCGAATTTCCTCCATCTGTGGACCTAAATCTTCAAGTACTTTGCCAGCTTCGATTGGCTGTCTGTATCCTTTGATTTTTTGCATGAAGGCGTCAAAGGCTACCTGAATGAATTTTATATTTTAACATATTAGACATTTCACATTTTGATTTTTGATTTTTTAAGTTTCAAAGAATGGTAAAGCAACTCACCGTTGCAATTTCATCACAACGATATTGAGCGAGCAGTTCTTGCTGTGTCGGCAAGTCCAAGTCTTTATTTGACATAATTTGATCCTGAATAATTACAGCATTACCAAACAAGTAAATGCGGGGTGGTGAGAAATAAAAAGGTAAATATATTATTAGAATAGCAAGCAATTTTTGTATGCTATAAAAATTCAGAAGTACCCAAATTCCTTCAGCGTAAACATGAAACCCGTCAGCTGGAACACGTTTACTGTAATTTGGGTTGAACACGTAATCCTTATTGTTTTGATTCACAAATCTGTCGTCATCAGTGAATAAAGATCATAAGAAAACAATCAAAAATTAATTGATGATACCTAAAGAAAGGGGTAATAGACTTTCATAGAAGAAAACAAAAAGAACCTATCACGAAGTTTAACCACTTCTTGCTCAAATTTATCAGGTAGCAGTACTTTGTGAGGTAACGCTGTGAACATGAAATCAAAGTAATCGTCTATCTTACAATTTTCCAAACCTTCTGGCTATAAAAAAATAATAATAATTATAATTATAAAAATCATAAATGATTAGCAGTACAAAAAATCGTAAAATGACCTTGGAAACACTTTGCCAGATCCTTCCCAAATCTGCTGTTAAGGTGTTAGATAAATCGGAAAGTGGTGTCTGTCCAACGTGATCTCTAATCACAAATAAAAGCAATGTCTTTTCTTTGCTATTTATGAAAGAAAATAGATTAATGAATTAATGATAACAATCTCTTTTCTTTGCTATTTGTGAAAGAAAATAGATTAATGAATTAATGATAACAATCTCTTTTCTTTGCTATTTATGAAAGAAAATGGATTGATGATAACAATCGGTAGGTAAGTCCCATTCTTAAATTGTTATCTAATTCCAATTCAAGCAAGTAATTTATCGCATACAAATATGCGAAAAGAAAATAATAAAACATAAATACCCTCGAGCCGCTTGAAACAGTTGCAAATTCACCTCAAACACAGTTTTGAGAAGACCCATATTTGCGCCATTGTATAGACCAACTTGATGCTCCCATAAATTGACAATAATGACATTGGAGGTGGCCATCGAGAATAGAGCACTTTTACGTTCGAAATCCTTTAATTATAAATTTATCATGTTATGAATTTTAATTACAACCAATAGATTAATAAAAAAAAACGTCAATAATAAGCGAATTCAAAAATAGAGGAAAGTAAATTTGATAAATATGCTACCTGATCTTCTCCTCTTTCTCTTCCATCGGTCCCTTCGACATCCATTATAAGTACATTCATATCTTTTCCACGACTCATCCATATACCTAAAAAGATCGGAGTTTTATAAATTAACCGAGCTATCATTAAAAAAATTTACTTGTTTATAACTAATGAATTTCTCTACCTTTCGTCGTTTGCCTACGCGCTGCTTCACTCATCACGTCGAAATTTGTTCCAAATAAGCGATTAAGCAAGGTACCTATTAAAAAAATAGATCAATAAAATAAAATCAACCTATCGCTGTATTATAAACACGGATCGTCGTTCGAACTCACTTTTCCCTGTACTCTGTGACCCAAAAACCGCTACCAAATTATAATTGAAGCCAGAGTCGGCGAGCTTCCATTCGTCTTTCATATAATTGGGCAACTCGTTCCTAGGTAATAAAATAATTTTATTAAATCAAGGGATCAATTGATTGGTTTTTTTATTTCTTACTAATCATAATCCATCAAGTAAAAAATTTGCTTACGTAAAAGCCTGGTTTTCGTCAATAATTTGAAGCCGAGGCAGTGTTCTGAGACTATTAAATGGGGCCAGCCCGCTGGCTCCGTCTTTCTCAGGTAGAGCCATGTTTGTTGATTATTGTAGTAGCAGCAGTAGGAGGTCTCGATTGAGTTATTTTTGTCAGCCGTATCAAATTTTTTTATTATTATGTACAAGTTGTGAATATTTCTGGCAACAATTAGATCTTTTTTAATAAGATTCGTACGATAAACAAGTATGAATTTTTTTGAAGTATGTACAATCAAGCAACAAAAAGGTATTTCGCGGATATCAACGTCTTTTGAGTCTCAGAATTCAATTCTTTGACAAAATTAAAGAGAGCACTTCGAGGAGAATATATAGTGTTCGTTGGTCGTTGAATGATTTTCTAATGAACCGATGTGTAGATTTGTGTGTACGACAAAGAGTGTGATATGATGATGATTAGTTTTTGGTATTACGAGAAAAAATTCTCATGATTTTTAGGCAAGATCAAATAATGTGTGCAATAGATGGATTTGTTTCATTATACACATTTGGTTATTGTCACATATAATCTACTAAAAATCATGTGATGATCAAAGAAAAATTTATTAGTGTTAGTGTTCGAAAATTTTTTTGTGTGGTGTGTCGAATAACCAAACATGACGTTTATTTAAACGTCATCATCAACAATCTATCAAATGCAATTTTGATGAATTGATGAATGCTAGCGAAAAACGTTTTGGTTTTGACGACTGTAATTGACAGTTCGTTTTCAAAAAAATTATTCTTTATATCCTTCCACCAGTCTCTTTGGTCGCGGTGAAATCGCATTTCCTTTTTCTCACAGATTCAATAGGATTTTATCAAATATGTAATTTTACATCAGAAATTAAGTTAACATTTCACACAAGCCAAATTATCGGAATTAACTTTTTTAATACATGCACTAGTCAGTTTGGGAGTACATGTATAACGATAACAATATTATTATGAGTTAATTACTTTATTATTTACAAAATTAATTAAAAATGAGAAAGAAATAGTAAATGAAAAAACCATCAATCAATCTATAATAAAAAAACGCGCGTCTATCTAAATAATAGCCGAAAACGGTAAGGTTACAAATTAGCAGCATTTACGGGTCTCTTAAACCGTTGTTGAGTCTCCACAGCCAACTGCACATTCTCTCTCACTCTCTCAAAAACATTTTCAAAATGTGCACGCTGCACCAATCTGCGTTGCTCTTCCAACGACAAATGACCATTATCATCTCCACTTCTTAACGAGGTGATCTTTTCGGATGGTTTAACCAACAACACATCGACGTTCTCCGGGGTGGCGCTCACCAATTCCTGCAATGAAACTTCAAAGCGTTTACGTAACGCGTCAAGTTGCGTGGGAAAGAGTCGGTTCTCGTAGGGTGAGAGTAACGCGGATAGAACGTGTTCGCGATATTGTGCAAATGCAAGCCCGTCTTTGGCTTTGTAGGCGGCTAGGTACGCGTCGCGTGAGAGTATTTCTTCGGTACGATTGGCAAATAATTGTTTCGACATGTTTGATTTTTGAGATTAGATTTGGTTTGGTGGTGATAGTAATTTCGGTGATGGTAGAGTGGTTGAATTTCAGGTTTTATTATGATAATGTCAAGAATGTTGGTTTGATTTGAGGAAATAGTAATAACAATGTCATTTTTTTTCATGAAGGGTTTATATATAAAAACGGAGGGGAAAAGACATATTATATTATATTACATTATATTATATTATTATTTATTATATTGTTATAAGTTTGATTCACGCACAAACATGCAAACAATAAATTACATTATTTATTATTTTATTTTTCATTTGTGATTCATTCATTTTTAAAAGTTTTGGGTAACCATTTATTTTCGCACGCATGGAACAATAAAAGCTCGCTATACATTTGACTCTTTCATAATATTGACTCTAATTCTCACAGACACTCCAAACGTGTATGTATCGGTATGCACTGCAGCCTCCATTCCCCTCCTTGTTCTCCTATCACTGTTACCATTACAACATGTACCATCATCGCTATATTAAATTTCTGCACTCATCTCATGATTCAGAATTTCTACTTTCCACCAGTTGAAACCCTTAACTTATAGGCCGAAATGAATTTCTATGTCGTAATCATAATTAATTGACCATATTTGTATTTTTAACATAACGTGATCTATTCTATATTTACTATTTTTAGACACCAAAATACATCATATCGTTAATAGAATTGTTTCTACGTCATTATCATTATTACAACAACAATAATTCTTACTGTAATTCTTTAACTGGGAATAACCCAGCCTCGTGTCTCCCGACGTGCAGCAGCCTACTCTCCCCAATAACAACGGAGTCACAAGTCTAGCTTAAATGGTACAAGTTAGAATAATAGTGACGAGAAGCAAGTTAGAGTGCGAAAAAGTGTAAAAAGACTGGGTCATCACCAACAATAACATATTTAGGCTCTCTAGTTGCTAAAAAGATTACTAAATGAGGAGAAGGCTGAGAATAAAGAGAATAAAGAAAACAAATTCTTGTCGAACACGTGGAAGTTATGTATTACCAATATATTGAACGTCTAATTTCATTATACGTATTTCTCATGTTTCGTGATATCATTGGTGATTGGCTTTTTTGAACTTTGAATTAAAAAATTGGAACATTCAATAATATTATTTTTAGGTTGGAGTTTTTCATTTGCTCTGTTTATAATATTTTTGTTTAAATATGTAAACTATTAAATTTTACTAAATGATAGATTTTTTGATTTTATAAAATATTTTGAAAAGATAAAAATATGGTGATAATCACCATATTATTAAGCTAAAAAAAAATCTCCTGATTTACTGATCCAATCCAGACAAAGAATACACTATTTGATTCGCCAAGACTAAATGAGTCGAATATTTATTTTTTTCATTTTTAAAAAATGGATTAATATTTCATGACTTAATCAAATTGAATAAAAATAAAGTCACACATTTATTGAGATTTGTGAAATAATGATGAAATTTGGTCTGGTGGATTATGAAATATCATACTTCAAATTAAATATTCAAAATTAAAATAATTTTTTTCAAAAAATCAGCAATTTGAAACATAATATTTTATGAATTATCAGATCATTTTTGTAAAAAGTATTATTGAATTTACCAAAACTAGATAAATCTAATGATAGTATATTTGAAAATAATGTATTTATATATTTTAATTTGAAACTTGATATTTTATAATTTAATTAAGATAAAAATATTAGTATATAATTTAACAAGACTAAATAATATATTTTTTGTCTGAATTAAAATTGTATATTATATTATATTATATTATATTATATTATATTATATTATATTATATTATATTATATTATATTATATTATATTA
>CAJVPL010001482.1:0-13673 GCA_910591945.1 Ambispora gerdemannii | reverse complement strand
GTACGTACTGTTCTATTTCGAGATCTTTTTAGGGATAAGCAGAAACGCCAAATTAATGAGTATAGTACATATCGATACATGTAAATAGTAATAATAATTACACTATTGCTCGGAATAATAATCTTTCAAACTATCTTGTTATTAACGTTAACCGATACTCGTATTAAATTCATATAAAATTGAATCAACTAATAAACAATGAGATCAGTATTTCTCATTTCAGTCAGGGATTTTACCATATTTGGTAATTGCTGATCGCATCTTATTTAGTAGTGATTGTCAATCGGATTGTTCTGGATTTCTGAATTATTCTATGTATTACAATATTAGCCAATTAAATTAATCAATTTTACATAAATTAATCAATTTTACATAGACTGTAGTACAATAGTATAGCGCTTTTTTCTTTTTATCTTTAGGGAGCAGGTTGATAGTTATATATCAGTATATAGATCAATGTAAAATGTATCAATATGCAATAAAAACGAAAAAAAATATTTATACATTCAGAAAAATTATACAATAGTATTACAGTATTACAGTATCGACATTTACAAATTTTACCAAAACCCTCACCAATTTTATGCATCACTATTAACATTAATATCACTTTCTGCCAATATATTTCTAATCTCTTGAAGAATATTTGTTAAGTCAGTACGGGATTTACTTGACAAACCTCGGAAATGCGAATGATCAGAATCATCTAAAGAAGAAATTAAAGAGTTAATAATAGATAAAATTTGTGATTTTGTTAAAGAACTCTCAGTCTTTTGAAGATCTGCCTCTTCATGTGTTATAGGTATTGAATGCCAAATATCTAATGTTGTTTTGTTAATTAGTTTTGCTTTAATAAGTAAAATTCTCTTTATATGTACAATTCCACTAAATTATTTCATTTCTTCACTTAATGTCCATTCACTACTTATATTTTAAAAGACACAATTGTTGGCTTTTGGATCTACAAATTGAATTTTTCTTATTCAAGCCCGAAAATGACTTGATTCAGCAGTAAAATTAGGACATGTACGAGATTCTTGAATTTCACTTTCAGAATATCCTATAATATTAAAAAGATTAGTACGCAATTTCAAAAACTTAGTACAATTACGTGTTGCAATTTCCCAATGCCGTTGTGAAGGTATGAGAGGAATTGATAATTTGAGCGCTCTATTAATTTCTTCAAGTATTGCATCGTGACCTTGATGTTGATTTAAAAGTTTGGATTGTGAGGTTACAATTCTTTCTTGGACTAAATTACAAATCTTAGGCTTTAATCGTATCCTTTGTTCTTCATTATAAATCTTGATTAATCAATAAATCGGATACCATCTAGCAGACCAAATAAGCGCGAACATTCTTCTAGTCGCAAGTCTTAGTGAAGGTCTATTAAAATGAACTCTGATACGAAAGTTAATAATTGCTTGCAAATAAAAAAAAATTGTTCATACTTTAATTTATATATAAGATCAATTTGATTTTCAGCCCATTTTAAAAATTCTTCAACAGAAGGATTTTCTTCAGAAATTATATATGGCTATATCAATTCAGATTTCATTGCATGCCTATATATATTACATACTGAATCCCACAACTTATAATGATCTAAGCATTTTTGAAGAACTGAAGTTGATTTTTAGTTCGATACCCCTGACAATGAGCAAAATCTCTCATGTCAATATTCCTATTCAATTTGACGAACACTTTTAACATATTCATTTCTTTATGGAGGGCACCTGGAATTAATATAAGCCAAGAAAAATCCTTTTTCATCTTTATTATATGATGATATGGTACTCTGTCACAGGTAACTACGATCCATTTAAAAGCCACAACTAATTCACTGTTGAACTAATTCTTGGGTAAAGTTCTGATTAATATCTTTTCACTTTTCTCAGTTAAGAGGAATAATTTGGGGGTTTTCCTCTTGGCTAATATTTTTCACCACAAAAAATAATAAATCAAAAAAGTAATAACACGGAGTTAATTTAAATCCCGAAAGAAATAATAAATCCCGGTGTTGGATAAACGATATTCTTGACTAGCTAAGTTTGTGCGTAAAAGAGTAAAGAAGGTAATAAGGAATTCCGTATGGCTTGTTTTTATTTATGCCTATTGTCTTTAATTCCAAATATTTTTTCAATGTGCTCAAGAACATTTCGAACATTAGCGATCGAATTGGGATTAATTTCTATGGGATCAGGAATAAATATTTGTGGTATATGAACTTCGGAAACTGATTCTTGCAGATCTAATTTTTTAGATCTATAAGGATGAATAACTAGAGACTTGTCGGTAGTATTTTTAATATTAGGTAGCTCATTAAGTTGTTGATTTATTTCACTAATTGTAGATAATTTATTATGACATTTAGGACAAACCTGCTTCTTATTATCAATATCAGAGACTTGACAAAAAGAACATTTTTTTATATATCCTATCTGGTCTTGAGAGTTTACCAGGTCATTAATTGTATTTGTTTCTTGATTTTTCTTGAGAAAAAGTTCTTCTAAAATAATTAAAAGATAGTTAGTAAGTTCTTCATGAATTTCATCTTTCATAGCTGATGATAAATAAAATAATTCTTTATATTGCTTTTGAGTAGGATCAGAATCTAGTCAAGGATCCGTATTTTGGATATAGTTGCTTTGATCATAATTAAAAACAACAAAACTTGTAACAGTATGGAATATAATCGTATTATTTTCATGATCTAAATAGTTTTTTTGGTCCTTTTGTTCATTGTCAAAAGCTAAAAATAAAAGACTTGCAGGAAGTGACGGTGGTTCTACAGCCAGACTTTCTAACCAATTAGTAAACTTAGTATAAATACCAAAGCTAATAATATGATTATCAATACCAATAATCATTTTTGATCGTGCTAATGAATACTTAACTGCTAAAGCAGCCAAACTAATTGCAGACACATATTTTAAGTGCTGTAATCCATATATGACATCAATGACTACCACACACTTAAAAAGTTTTTCTCCTTCAAGTTAATCATTTTCATTATATACAAGAGTTTTGATGAACTTTACGACGACCAAATTCCGTTCAGCAAGCTATTTGGAAGGAAAATATTCTAAAAGACTATCTAAGCAAAATTGCTCCTTATTTTTCATTAAACTTTGTATACCCTCATATAAATTATTATGTTTTTCTTTTGCAATTTCTATTGCAGATTGGATGCAATCTTGTTGTTTAGTAAATAGCTTGCTTTTTAGTGCTTCATTTTCAATTAACAACTGCTCATTAATGCTTTCTAATTCATCAATTCTTTTTTGAAGAATTACACATGTTGGATCCGGAAAAGAGACTTGAGACCCAAAATCATTGAAAGCTTTTTCAAATGAACTAACTTGAGTGCTAGAGGTAGAAGTTTCTTCAACTGGATTACAGACTTCTGGATCGTTGTTAGAAAATTTTAATTTTTTTCTTTCTGATTCTCCTAAATGTAAAAAAGTTGAATTAGTTTTTAATTTATTAATAAAAAAAGACTTAGTAACAATCTGGTTGTAATGCCATTCACACATAGAATAACAATTTAAAGAATCAAAAAATAAAGTTAATTCAGAAAAATACTTAGCCATTTCTGTTATTTTTTTAACTGTCGCGCCAACTGACGCATTTCGCCAATGTTGATCCTCTTCCGTCTTACATGTATCTATATGCTTTAATAAGTCACTTTCTGAATATTTTTGAGCAAAAGAAGCGAATACGCAGAGCAGTTTTTTGGCTTCCAGTTTAGAATCCATGCTAATTACTATATAAATATATGTAAGTTTAACTCTTAATTAAAGAAAAAATTAATATGTTAAGTCTCTGGGATCCTTGCGGATTCTGAATCTATGTATTTGAAAATATGTATTTCAATTGTTAGGGTTAGGGTTATATTGCGATACGACGGTGCTAGATCGATGAAAAGTCACAGATTTTTTCTTATAAAAAAATTATTGAACGCCAATCACATGTCGATGCATGAATGTAAATTATTCTAGAAGTGATCTTCAAATTTTTAAAAATCTCTGACTGCATTTTTCTTATTGACTTTTGCTTCATCTTTTTAGCAATATCTACTCGAAATGTAGAGAATAATCTGCTTCCAATAAAACAATCAGATCGTAAGTTAAAGAATTATCTTTTTCTAATCAATTAATATTTATTATAATTTAAAAATATGTCATTCGATAACAGACCGTATAATCTTAAAACCCGTGATGGAATCGGAGTCGGAGCCAAAGTCGAAGTCGGAGAAATAATACTCGACGAGGGAGGCGAAGGCAGAGGTAGAGACAAAGGCAGAGGCAGAGGTAGAGGCAAAGGCAAAGGTGGTGAAGGTGGTGCTAAAGATTTACTAGAGGAATAGGGACAGGTGATGGCGGGGGTTAAAACGACGAAAACATCTTGGATGATAAGTTAATAATTCAACATGAAATATAGTTCAGTGAATTCATCCAATGTATTTCGATTATTAACTAAGTGCCTATTTAATGAATTTAATTTTAGGTATGAAGAATTCTTAAAATCTTATTATTATAAAATTTTTTATCTTTTAAATTTAATACTAAGGTCACCTATCTATTTCTGTGAACTTTTTTGCTATATATTAAATTTTTCATACAGCCAATATTTTTTATTTATTATATCTTATATCTTATATATTATAATAACCATATTAAAATTTTATAACCATTTGAACATTGTCTTATTTTTGTGTATATATTTTTTAGCTTTAATGTGTATTCTTTTTTGTTTAATTATTTCTTAGGTTTTTTTGTTCTTTTTTATTATGTTAATTAATAATACCAATTTTGTGCTAGCATACTGATATTGATAATTAAAGAATCAAGAAACTAACTGTTACATATTATTATTAAAAAAACTTTTATATAGCTAACATCTTATGTATAACATTTATGACTAGATATCAAAGTATGTTTGTCATAATAATAATGAATTTTATATTTTCATATTTATTGAATTACATGTATAAAGCGCGAGAAAAAATTTATTTTACTTTCTGATCAAAACAGTCCTTATATTTTAAGTTTGTATTATTTTTTTGAAATACAATAATTAGCTTAAAATGATATAAAATTTAGCAATAATTATTATGAAAAATTTAGATATATACATAGCTTTAAATTTTCCATTTTTGTATGTTTTATTATATAATTTTGGACTGGGCATTACTTTTGGGGGTGCTGTACAGTCAACTCTCTCTATTGTCAATATGATGGAACCGGGCATTCTTGTTGATATATAAAAGGGTTGATACTCAGAGGTTAGTGTTAATACATGTATCAATATATTAGTCCAAGGGAAATTTATTTTACAATAAATGTGGATAATAAAGAGATATTGATATTAAAGATGGTTGCTTAAAAAATATGAAGAGTGTATTGCTTAAGAAAAATATGCAAATAACAACATAGTTTATAGTTTACAAAGTGGACTTTGGTAATAATAGATACGCGAAGGAATAATTTTATTAAATTTAATCACTAAACGTCTAATACATGTACATGTATTAATTAAAAGTCTTAAATTTAATTTAATGAACTGATCCAGTTTAATGATGAAAAGACTAGTCGTACCCCTATCCTAATTTGGGCTGATTCCATATTCACACAACATATGAGGGTGAGTCAACAGAAACCAAGCAAATTATATATGTAATACATATATAATTTGCTTGGTTTCTGTTGACTCACCCCCATATGTATGTATTGTTACAGGTTAGTGATTGATTATAGGAATTAGCTGCTAATCTGTAAATTGGGTGGGAGAAATGAATTAACTAAAGTTATTTTATTTATTAGTTTTCCAAGGTTCTGTGCCAATATCTTCAAATATTGTTGTATTCAATTATCAGTCTGGTTTTGTTCACATGTTTCACAAATATTAACAATGCGTTCACTTTTTCTGGACCAAAAGCGTAAACCCTTAAATCGTAGTCGTCAAAACAATTATCTCACTTTTCTGGATCAAAGTGACAAACTCTTCAAATCATTTTAATCTCACTTTTTCTGGATCAAAGTGGCAAACCCCTTTTTGTAACAATGGATTTAATTATTGGGATGGAGGATGAAAAGGCACCATAAGAACTTAATTGTACACAAGTAAGTAATTATACTTTAAAGTTTTTTTTTATTGCTTTATTGCCAATTCTTCTGCTTATTCTCTAATCACTCTTTCTCACTCTCATTATACATTTTTGGCTTTCTATTTTATGGTGTAATTTATGATGTAATTTTTATTGTGTAAATTACAGTGGAATTTACGACGTGATTTACAGTGGAAATTACAGTGGAAATTACAGTGGAAATTACAGTGGAAATTACAGTGGAATTTACGATGTAATTTGAAGTGTAATTGGCGGTGTAATTAACACAAATAAAGAAACACACAAAAAAACAATGCGTTTCTAAAAGGAGACTGTGTTACCGGTGTAACAGTATATCGATATCGATATATACATGGACAGTAATCAAGTTAGGCAACGGCAATACATGTACGTACCAATAACGATAATCATAACATTGAACTAAGTATGTGAGAAGAACCAATAAAATACATGTATAACGATAGGAAGATGGATATGTATCAAATGCTGCTTGTTATAAACAAAAACAGAATATGCAATGACAAAAAACACACTACGTACAAAGACATTATCGATATTACAAAGACACTCGATAGAACAAAGACACTCAAGATAACAAACGCTTCCGGACACATGTAATGCGCGGTTTTATTATCGAGGGTGTCTTTGTATATTATTCCTTCTCTTCTTTTACAAACACAGTATGTTGTAGAAGCACAAAAATACCTATGAGATATTATCGTTTTAGTGAACTTATTTACGAGATCATAATTGGTTTTGGTTAACCTTAACGAAGCAGTGAGTTAAAATCAGAATATTTATAAAAGAAACGAAAGTATAAACAACATAGCAAAGAAAATGTTGTCAACCAAAGCAAAAGAAGTGAAAAAACATGCGGCCGAGGCAATTCTTCGAGTGGTATTTGCACAAGCGATAATAAGCATAATCATTTCTTTGATAGCTTCGAAAATCAATAGAATAGTCCATCGTCAAGCACCATTAACCGCAATAAATGTTGTGAATAAGACCACCGAAGGAATTCCCATACCAAATCTGTTTGTATGTGGACAACACATTGAGCACATCACCGTAGAGAAAATTCCATTTCTTAGTGAAAGAGCGATATTGGTTGAAGAGTATTATTTATGGAAAACAAATGATGCTACACTTAAAGCTGGCGGTGATTTAACAGAGGGCAAAGACCCATGTTTTATTTTTCAGCCTAATGGAACACTTAAATTCAAATTAACAAATGATTCTAATTCAGTGTCCATTGATTATATTTCGATCATTGCGTATTCCAAAAGAAATATTTCACGTGAGGATAATAATATAACTTTGGTCGGATTATGGGATTCTAAACGCGATATTAGCACCAGAAAAACGTTCTTCGCTCGTGCTGCAACCATTAACCAGCTTACGTTTACATCGACAATTCGAGCTAACTTGAATCAAGAAATATATCAATTAATAAACAAAATACACTTCAAGTTGAAAAGTTTGGAACTGAAAAAATTACAGCAATGATTAGCATTTCTCCAGATTCGTATATGGTACGTAAACTATTTCCTTATCGTTGTCGTCATCGTTCCTGATTATTTATCTAATATACATGTATTTATAAAATCAGGTGACTGAATATACAGAAACGCAGACATATGGATGGATAGACTTGGTTGGTACTATAGGAGGTCTTCTTACATACGCAATAGCAGTTTGGGAATTTTTATTTGGACGGGGAAAGTATAGATCATGGGGTTTTGTTCAACGCTTTCTATTACGAAATTCTCCAAATGTCAAAAAGCTTCCATTAATGAAAAAAGAAGAATTATTTAACGAACCAAGTTCATCATCACCTCCGACTCGTCCACCCACAAATAAAATAAATCCAGAATACTATGTTAAGACTACGGGCACGCCAACTCAATCCCTTTTTCGCATTAATAACACGCCAGTATCAGTAGATGTGCCTTTTTCAGGAATGAATGACGAGATACTACGTAAGATAGATACAATTAATGAAAAACTTTGGTTTTTAGAGCAAACGTTAAGTCGTCATTATTTGGCAGGATTCCGATTAAGGCAGTACTATGATGATAAATAGTAATAATAACATTACAGAACAACAATCTGAACAAGTACAAGCTGATTATTTATCCTGAAGTTAATTAGTTAGGTTGCAGGATCAGATTTTACATTCAACGAAGTTCCAAAACAATTGAGTAGAGATATTGATGTAATCACAGGTGGCAAAAATAATAATTTTGATTACTCCTTGCACAGATTTATCATAAGTCAGTTATTTCAAAGAAAAGTTGTATTTTACAATTTCTAGTTCTGATATTTTATAAATAGTTTTATCGTTATTGTTGTAGATTTCCAACGATGGTTATGGGGGACTGAGTCAAATAGATGGGAACCGAACTTAAGAGATATCACTTCTAATACCTAAAATATATATATGCATAATATATTTATTAATTCAGTATTTACAGAGTTTCATATGGTACTCATGCACTTTCACATTATTTCGTCACTTTCTGATGAGAACCGGACCATTCTGGTCGGAGGACATATTAAAACTCCATCGGTCCAGATTGAGTCGATTACCATTCATAGTGTATGTATATATTTTTTTTCTAGAGGGTTCTTTTATGGAAATCTGACTGTACATGTAGACATATCAGTTGTATTGTGTGTCCGTATCCAAAGGCTATTGTATTATGGGTGCCGTCTAACATCCTGAGGATCACAATCCCAACATTTCATATGCCCGACAAACGAAATCCCGAAAATCCAACATCCAGAAAAGCTATTATCCCGAAAACTCAATTTCCCGACATCCAATATCCCGCGAAAAGCCAACATCCCGAATGCTCAACATCCAGAACACTAACATCCCGATGGTTCAAAATCCCGAAATGTTAAAAATGACAATTCAAATTCCAACGCATAAAAGCATGAAATGGCATATACTATTTATATTACGCTATTCTGATTGTCATAAGTTTTGCAAATAAGAAAAAAATTGGTTCCCGAACTACCTCTAATCTGGAAATACTATACTTTAACACTAAATTTGATTTTAAGATTTGGATTAGGGTTATAGTGGAGATAAGGTTATATAAAATTACCTGCCCAACATTTTTTATTAGTGGACCAAACTAAATTCGAGCATTAGCTCCTCGTATTCTCACAATTTTCATTTTCTTGTTTTGCCGGCTAATTGTTTGTGCATTCCTATTGGTTGACGATCAATAATGCAAATTGTCAAGTGCCGGATATGCACCATTTTTTCTTGATACATGTACGTACATGTATAAGGGTACCCGATTACCAATTATTGACTACCGACGTGCAGATCCTATAGAAATCCAATAGAGTATTGTAATGAAATAACGATAATTTTAAAAACACATTGCTAACAATAATGAATATCAATACATGTACATGTACGTACATGTACATGTATAACACAAAAGTCGATCAGTGAGTGACCAATATCGATATATTTTAAATGTCGTGTTGAACAGGGATGTTAGTGTTCGGGGTATTGAACATTCGGGATGTTCAGTGTTCGGTAAGTTGGAGTTTCGGGATGTTAAACTTTCAGGATATTGGACTTTCGGGATTTCGTTGTATTACATGTATTAATACATCAACTTCGTGATAAAAAAACTTTTCGACCAGAACCAACCCCGTCTGCTATTATTGTTTTCCAATCCAAACCAACTGTCAAGGTTAAAAAGGTAATTGATGATCGGTAACACAAATCGAAATAGATATCGAAACATTAACGTTAACGTTAACGTTAACGTTAATATTTGAGTCTATATCGATATCGATATAGTGTTACCGGGTTAAGAATAATTTCGTTAATGTTAAATCAAATTAATCAAATTAAGCTAGATTGTTGCAATCTATGACGTCACCGTTGACTTACGGTCGAAACGATCATGCAGATCCTATCGTAAAAAATATAAATTCAATGGTCGTTATATCGAGAGTCGACTGTATTGTTGTCGTTTTTGCATCACGATGTCTCGAAATGAAATTTTACACGAGTTTACTCGTTTCTAGTGAGAATTTGGCAATTTCAATTAAAAACTGCGCATAATAAGCATAGAATTTTCTGGCTTATACATTACCAATTCTAGCTTCTTTCAAGACCAAATCTGGTTTAACAAATAGAAAATAAAGTTTGATTGGATTCACACAAACAAACAACCAAATTAAGAATACGTACGTATCGTTATTTACCATCGCTTATATATTGAACGTCTGGAAAAGAAACTAAATTATAAATAATAAATAATAACGTAAAGAAAATGGTATCATCAAGAGAACAAGAATCGAAAAAACTTGCAGCCGAGACAACTCTTCGAGTTATATTCGCATTTGCTATGACAAGTATAATCATCATTTTGGCAGTTCCGAACATAAGAAAAATAGTCCATCATCAAAACCCATTAATCACGATAAATATTGTGAATATGACCACCGAAGGAATTCCAATGCCAAATTTGTTTGTATGTGGAGAGCTCATTGATCACATTACTGTAGAGAAAATCCCGTTAGGTAAAAGAGCGGTAATGGTTTATGAGTATCTATGGCAAACAGATGAGACTATACTTAAAGCTGGTGGTGATTTGACGGAGGGCAAGGAAGACCCATGTTTTATTTTTCAGCCTGATGGAATGCTTAAATTCAGATTGACAAATGATTCAGATTCCATTGATTATATTTCGATCAATGCGATTTCCCGAAGTAATATTTCTAGTGAAACTGCGAATTTTGGGGCAGTATTTGGATTATGGAATGCTGAACGTAACATCAGTGTCATAAAACCGTTCGTCGCTCGTACTGCAACCATTAACCATTATACGTTTACATCGACAATTCGAACTGGACTGAATAATGAAATACATCAAGATTTCACAATTAATCAACAAAATTCACTTCAAATACAGAGTTTTAACGAAGTAACAATTGCTGTAAAGATTAATTATTCTCCAGATACGTATATGGTAAGCCAATAATTTTCAAAATAATCCAATGTTGCTATTAATGTCGTTTGTGCACTTTTCTCTACCTTTTTAATTATAAAGTTAAATATTTGAGATTGATGATAATGATAGGAATGCTTGCAACTTTGATATGTAATTCCAAGAATCATTAAAGTTGTTGATAATGTTTAACGATTAAGACCAGCTGCTAACATTGATACAATGTGAATAACTTATACCTTTAGGTTGATTATAATTGTATTACATATTTTACAAGTAATTGTACATGTTAATTCATATCCAAGAACTGTAATATACCAACTACGATTACACATTTGCACATTATTGCAATTAATACAGGGCTTAGCTAACAGTAGTGAAAGATAAATCTCAGTTCCAATCAGAATAGTAGAACCTAGCTTGTATTCGTTAATTGCATTTTCTGTTACCTTTTGAATTGCTTCCTGATTGAATTAATTAATTGAAGACTTATCATTATTATGAATTTGCTTTCTAATAATTTTATTTTTTCTTTTAACTGACTAATTGTATGTTGTAAATTATTAATTGTATTTTGAGCTAAGCTATCATCTATTATAGGCTCTCGTCATTGTACTTTGTGTGAATCTAATGATTCTTCATTTTCATTTTCGAGAGCAATATCAATTCTATCTCTTTTTCTTTTAAGTAAGCTTAGTGATGGCTCTTTTTTATTTTCGTAGAGACCTGCACCTAACACTAACAGTAATGATTGTGATGTTGTTAATTCATAGTGAGAATAGGTCCATGTAGAAGTTGGCAGAATAGCTCAGTGAATACAACATATACTGTTGATTGTAATTCATAAATAATAAATGGTTCAGTGAGGCCAAGATGAAGGTATTGAAGTATTCTTATTAATTTTGTATTCATCAAACATTTGATAAAAGCCAAACATTCAATCCCTTGTTTAATTTGTTAGTGAATGTTGAATCAATTCCATAATCTTCATAATTGAATAAGACTTCGATCATTGGATGATATATTCAAACGAAAACAGTGACCTGTGAGTTTGGTAAATACCCATATAGCCAAAGAATTATTTTTTGAAATAATACAAGTATAACCAGCATTTTTATTTATTTCTTCAGACTCTAATATACGCGTGAGAAATCCGTGAGAAAGATTGAATTTTTGTAATGTTTGATGCAAATTAAGCACCTCAAGTCATTTACTCCAATCCCTAACTAGCCAAGTGCCTTGACTACACTTATATGCACGACGATATTTGGGATGTTGTTCAATGATATATTTATACCAGTCTTTAGTAGACATAATAACGATAATGATCGAAAAATATTAACGTTAGTATTTATTATTATCGTCGTCGTTATACATACATGTATGTTACATTACTATACAAAATTGGATTTTTAGCACATTATTTGCGAGAATTTCTTTTAGAGACATGATTATCAACAGAAGTGAACTTCAATTTTTGAATTTGGTTCTCGAAAACAAAACTCATATGTAATGTAGTATTTATCAACATAAAAAGATAGGATAAAGTCTTCCGGAACTATTTATCCTATTTTATGCCTCCGCAGAAAGTTTTTTATGAAGTAATCTTTGACACTTTTCAACGACTAGTAGAATCTATGATTTACATAAAAGTTGATGATGTAATGCATCCTTTACGATCTTGAGAAGAATGTCAATCTTGCCAAATACGTACATGTAATTCTAACAACGATAAAGGAATCGCTATTGATAATGATAATGATAACGATAAATTCACAATAACAAGGACAAAGAAATAAATAGAAAGTTTATTAAGAATCGCTACATACGTGTATGTAATCAAAATTTTTATTATCTTGAATCTTTTTAGTCATCAGAAACATTAGAAAATGAACTTCGATTTTTGAACCCGATTTTTAAGAATATAACGTAGTATTTATTAACTAAAAAAAGTAAAATAGGTCCATTCTAAACTTTTTATTGTGTTTTTATAACTCCGCAGAAAGTTATCTTTGATGCATTATATCGAATAGTAAAATCAGGTGATTTGTTAATGATCTACATAAAGTTAATGACGTATTCCACTCCACCCTTAATGATAAAAAAAGGATTATGGTGAAAACTGGCCAAAATTGTGCAGATCATGCGGATCATTTGGCCAGAATTATCGACATTTCATACAATATTTTGAAAATAATGGTAAATGCACAAAATAATTAATTTTGCAATAATGTTTATATTGCTAAAACTATATACGTAAGTTTATGGGTATAATTATTTATAGTTTATTATAATAGATATTGCAAATCTTCACCATATCCGTTTTTCATCATGATCCCCCATTTAATATCCATTGTTATTATCGGGGCTGTTGCTGACACTTGCGATTACATCAATATCTCCATGCGTAGCATTATTTGGATTTTGATGGCGAGGTCGATTGATTATTATTAATCATCTCATCATAATATTTTCTTAATTGGAATCCTGCCAAATAATGACGACTTAACGTTTGCTCTAAAAACCAAAGTTTTTCGTTAATTCGAGAATCTATTTTT
>CAJVPL010001481.1:0-13680 GCA_910591945.1 Ambispora gerdemannii | reverse complement strand
TCTATTTCACAAAATAATCTGTTGTCAAATTATTTTTAAAAAATATTAGAGGTTTCAGGGTTTCAAATGAACACTTTATTTTGTCCAAACTAATATTCATGGGAATAAAAATGCTAGAAAGTTAATTTTCGTGTTCCGTTACATGTGTGAGCCACTGTAGTACATATATTTACATGTATTCGAAACGAATCACTGGATGTTGAGATATTACCATTATACCGAATTAATTTTTGATGATGTTAAAAAATTGAATCAGCTACTTTAGGACGCAATATTTTGATGTCCAATGAACAGATTTTAGCGAAAATACTACATTTCGATTCAGCTAGTCGAGACGAATCAAATGGTAGCATTTTCGCTCAAATCGGGTCACTGAACGTTAAGAATAAGATTATTGTTATATTGTGACTGATTATATTTGTGTCGTGGAAGTTTCAATCTATGAAAGACATAGCAATAGATGATCAATGTTTGTGTTGTTCTTTGTGTTAGGAATATCTTCGGGTGTTATAGACGATATCGATATATGAAAGGTTAGAGATGGTGGATATTTTTATGGGTTACTGAACTACATGTACTTGTATGTGAATTTAAGGATCTAAATGATTTTGTTCATATAACAAGAACAAGGGCAATCCAATTTTATTTATAGTCCCAGTTTAACAAAATGTCATTTAATCACATGAATGATTATACATTATTCATAATCTCATTGTTCACTAAAACATCTATGCTAAAATTGTCTTTTGAATATGCTATTAATTTATTATGTACTTTCTAAATATATCAAAAAGAAAATTGAAATAAAGTTGAATATGAATATATAATTAATGAATAAAATTTATTACATATTATGAAATTATTTCTTAATACATAAAATTATCTAGAAAAATAACTTTCCTCGTCTACAAACTTGCTCAAACTGATCGTCGAATAATTCGACAACAACATTTTCAAAAACCCCATCACTCCATTCGCCACCACCACAAGAAACACCAATTCTGTTTCCAAAGGAATCTCTGGAATTGACATTCTCTCGTATCCATGGAATCCCGCTAACAAATATTCGCATAACCGTGTATATTTTTTCCAAATATGCATCGTCATTAGTCGATAAAAATGCATTTACTTTACCCTCAATATTATGATCTGTATTTTTGCTATTACTATCTTTGACCTGATTATAATTTTGGTCTACTCGATTGATAGATATTTCTTTTCCATCACTGATTATAGGCTCAGACTTTATGACCATTGGAAGATCGTCTTTTTCTTTTTCTTTAGCTTTTTGTCGTCGTCGATAAAATATAATCTCAAATATTTGCGAATCCACACTCAATCCTACTGATCCATTTCCATTCTCAATCAGACTTTCCTTTACAATTGGTCGTAATTCCAATTTTTCCACACCAGCTTCATTAATTTTCCCTTGATTCAAATTCCCAAAACTCGATTCATTCACAATTGCTTGGAAACGATCTTGTATCCAATTTTGTAGATGTTGGAAATTTTTAAATCCAGTTTCAATTGGGAAGTTCAAATTTCCGTTTTGCATGTTAACGTCGTTCTGTTGACAGACATCTCGTATCGAATTAAGAGCAGTAGGAATAGTAGTGGCATTCAAAATTGGAGCAATTCCAGGACCCAATAATGATTTGATTGCACGCGGGTTATAGTTAAATATAATATTTGCCTTCTTGTAAGGAACAAAAAAATTCGATTCTATATTATTGGGAGGGTTTATAAAAAGGGGAAAGGATAAAAAGAAACCAAGGATATATGTCGGGAAACACTTTAGTTACCTTGAATTATGAGGAAAAAAGAACAGAAAAAATATGAGCCAACAGATAATGATTTATTTTTATTTCCATCTTTATTTCACATTTTTTTCATAGTACGTATTTATTACATAATTGATAAATGATACAAGCTACAAACCTTTTATTGAAACTTTAGGTGTCGTTGATATCCTTTGTCGATGAAGACTTCGAGAATGCTGTGGTAATGGATATGGACTATAATTATTTGGATGTGACAATGATCCATGATGACTACTATTACCACTATTAAAACTACGCATTATATGAGATGAAGTCGGTGATGACGGAGAAGAATTAGAAATTTTAATTGTAGGATGATGATCATTATCATTATTGTTATTGTTATTCATTATTGTTGTTGTATTATCGTTATCATCTGTTGATCGTATTGTGTTTGGTATCAATTCTGATGGAGAAGGCGACAAAAGATAATAACTGTCAGTAGTAACTGGTGTATTTTGTGGTGTAACGGTAATGGGGTTTTCCATAATTAGTTTAAGCATTGCCGCGTCATCATCCGCGAGTAAATAGGGGAATTGTTGATTCTTATTTTGCGTGGCAAATGAATTAATAAAGAATGGCGCATTGTTTGATGATGTTTGTAATTGCTGTTGCTGTAATTGTTGTTGAATCTGAAATAACATTTTCTGTATATGCTCGTATCGTTGCCTTCCTGCATTTTCAACTTGTTCCACTTTCTCATGTAAAGATTTAATTAATGCTAATTCCTCGGATCGATCCTCCATAATTTCTTCATTATATAAATTAAAATGTTCATTTTCTAAATCATTTTCCGATTTAATTAATTCAACGTGATGTTGAGAGTATTGATCATTTTCTTGTAATTGGGAAAATGTTGGAGAGGATAATGAAGATGGCGAAGATTGATTGAGAAAGGGTGGGGAATAAGAAGTGTACAAACATCGATTTTTCGATTTTATACAAGCAGAGCATGAAGGAGTCTTACGATCACATTTGACTTTACGTTTCTTGCATGAAGAACAAGATCGATTTGGATTACCGAGAGCTGACGTATTCATAGGTGATAAGGGTGGCGATGGAACAAATAGTCTGTTTATATTGGGATTATTCACTAAATGAATATTAGGTGAAGAAATTGTTGATTGAGGTGATTGTTGAGTTGTAAAATTATGGAAATGTTGATTTGGTTGAGTTGGCTGTATAAATGTTGAATCAGCAGGTGGCGTGATATCTTCGTTGTTATTTGTCAAGACTTGTGATTGTGGCTCGTGAATATTATTATTAATTGAAACAATTTCACTTGTCGGTGCAAAATACATCATACTATCAAATGTTTTCCTTTGAATTTTCAAAATGATTGAACAAGGGTTTTTTATATTTGTTTTTTCGAGTTATGATTCCGAATTAGGAATTCGTAAACTATTTTATATAATTTGAGTTAGGTTGATTCTTTTAGTTGAAGATTTTATCTAGCTATTTTTCGGCCGCAGATATAAACTGGGGATTTATTTATTATACTGAATGGGTATTGAATACGAGATTCGAAAATTAGATTTTATGCAATTTTTTTTTGTTTGTTATCTCAACTTCTATATATATGTACTTGAAGCATTAATAATATATATATATATATATATACATGTATTTAAAGATGCATATCGTCATATACATGAACATATAAATCGATAACCGAATATATGCTACGATCATCTAGTATTATCTCGAAAATTTACAGTTACATGTATGATGTCATTATTATTATTAACAACATACAATTTTTTCTGTACATGTACAATGTATACTGTTATATGACGATACTGCGCTTAAATATACAATGCTGCGGATTTGCTATTATACTTATTATATTGTGATATATTTCAACTTACAATTAAATTTCCCGCCATTTTTTCTTTTTTCTAATAACAATTTTCTATGAATATATTTAATCTCCCTATCGTATTCTTATACCAAATTTTTTTTTTGCGTCCGTGCTTTTCTTTAAGGAGAAGGGAATTTATTTATTCGATTGAAGTTAGTCTTAGTATTAGGTAATACTTTCATAATTCAGATTAGTCATTTACATGTAATGTTTATATGGGTGTGTTCTGGGTATTTAGACCAAGTTTTGAGTTGGAAACTGGTTTTTTGGGACATGCTAAAACCATTACAACTTTTCGATGTTAATGATGCAAGTATTACGTGAAATCCCTTTCCCAATATGGAGTTGTAGAGACATTTAAAGTTGCAGTAATGAAACTTTGTCGTCGGAAACAATGACAAAAAATACACTCCGAATATGAGACTTGCGTTACATATTTACTAGCCACAAATTGTGGCGTCTTTTTCCAGCCACATTATCAGCCATACAACTAGCCACAACAAACATTCACATATACAATAAGAAATGGAAATCTACACCACCAGCCGGTTTTAAGCATACCTCATAAGGTGATGTGGAATTCGGAATAAGTAAATGTCTCGAGAATGGAAAACTTGGCATATCCAATTAAATGAGATAAGATGGCAAAAGTGGTGAATTCATTAAACAGACGATTGGTGGCGTGTTGCATGACATGTCCTTTTTTATTCCGTCAATTGTGTCGCAAAAACATTGGTTGATTATCATTTAATAATGCAAATGCCAAAATGGCAAAATGGCAAAAGCCATATCAATAACCAAATAAATTGTGTGTTTCAAATTCTATAACTTCTTAATTAGGAAATTTGGGGTCTTGTCATTTCAACGCACGATTGGTTATCGGGAATTGTGAAATTATTTAGGCTCGCTTTATGTACATAACAAAGACATTTTTCTCTAGTGTTAAATTCAATAAATTTAAAACAGCTTTAAGAAATGCATGATTCACTTAGCGTTAGCATTATTTTGCGCAGTTATTAAAGCCGCGTAACCATCATTTAATTCCAGTAATTCTCTAAATTTAATATTCGGAAAAAATGTTCTACAAAGTCAAAGTTCTCTATAACGAAGTCCATGGGCCTTCAGTAGATTAGATAAGATGGCAAAAGTGGTGAGTTCATTAAACGGGTGATTAGTGGTGTGTTGTGTCTTTTTGAGTGGAATTGGCTAAATCGTTACCGGAATGGATATTTATATTTCCGTTGGTTATGTAAGCATTATTTAGCATTTAATAATGTGATCAATTACGTCAGAATGGCAAAAATCATTATACATGTATATCGATATTATCGTTATAAATCGGTTGTTTTATAGCAATCGCCCCATTTAATGATCATGATCGAGCAATCATAACTACGGATTAGAATTATTTCCTAGCTAAGCAGTCATAGAATTTTAAACCATACGATTGGTTATAAGCGCATGAATTTATTTGCGAACAACTATTAATTATTAAGTTGATTTTATTCAAAATCATTTAGGTATCCCTAAAATCAATAACCCATCGAGAAATTGCTATGATGAATATAATATAATCATTATGTTTCTCGGAATTTGTGAAATTGCGTTGAAAATTTCGTTTACTAGTGAAAAGAATAAATTCATAAGTTGGACACAGCACAATAAAAAGACATTATGCTCTTGTGCTAATCTCCACTAAATTCAATAAATCCAAACGAAATATAACAGTTAAAACAGCTTTAAGAAATGCATGATCCACTTGGCACTGTTCTGCGCAAAGTTATTGAAGCTACGTAGCCATGATCTTTGTTAATTCCAGCAATTCTCTAAACTTTAATATTCGGAAAAAATGTTCAAGTCAATATGATATCTAATTCAAGAGAAAAAGGTTGATACTGTTGCAGGTTAAAAATAAAATAAGGTAGTTACGAGTTATAATCTGAGACAGAAGAGTTTATAAAATAAGTATAAGAGGGATAGCTGTAAATTAAATGATAAAATACGAGAAGATTCAATAAAGTATAATGTAATAAAACAAATTAATCACAAATAAAAATCAGTATATTTTTAAGAAAGGAGAATTGGACAATTGAACATTGTTCAATTGAAGTGGATATTTGTTATAATTTATTGGATGAGTGCAATAAAAACGATGTAAATTGTATCAGAATTTACTATATCATTTACACTGTTTCTATCGCACTTAACCCATATAATTAGAATAACAATACAATTACAATGAAAATACTCTTTCTATCAAAATTTTGACGCTGTTGTATCGCTATTGTAATTATTAAATACAAATAATTAATATATTAGTTTTTAATTAATATGTTGGATCACTAATTAATGTATATAATTAAAGTTATTTTTATTAGAGATTTGAATGTTTCTAATTTTTCAATTTTTTCCAATTTTATACCGCTACGGAGAATCCATGCTCGACGAGTTGTTAATTATTGATGTTCTATACGTTCTATGAAGTGATTATCATCATCACTGCTAATGTGGCCGTTATGAACCTTGTCATTATCTCCCTTGTCCATAGAGAATTTATCTTCATATTTATAAGCAAATGTATCATCATCTTTATGATCTGTGAAAATTATTAGATTAAACGTAGAAAACAGCAATTTTTGATCGGTACACGAAATATGTTTATCTCCGAATAATCTGAAGCTGAATCCTTCTCTGGTGGTGTACTTTCATCATAATTCACTGGGTTTATTTCTCTAAGTTTCATACCGGTTGGTTCTCTTCTCTAAAGGAGGCCATTATATAAAACATGTTCATTGTAAATCATTACTTCCTTCCGTGGCTTTACTTCAATATAAATATTACCTTGTAAACATTAGGTGGAAAATTTTGACGTTCAAGAGTCTTCCGCACTTGCTCCGTTGGTCCAAATTCTATATTAGAATATGCATAACATCCCTGTTTGGCTACTTGGTGAACAGCCCTTCTTCCCCTCAACTGCAATAATAAGTTTAGATAATGAACTTTATGATGTGACAAAGATTTCAATCAATAACTTACCTTTTCCGTTTCTAATGCTAGCATATTCAATTCAGATTCCATTTGTGCTGAAGTAATTTGATCTCTTAAATACCACATTATTTTATTTTCCCTATTATTGGCAATATCCTAAATAAAAAAATCAATAATATTTAAAAGATAAAGTCTAAAGGATTTATTGAGATGTAAGTGGGAAGAAAGTCCACAATAAGCCACGGGCACCACGCCCTCCCCAAGTGGCATTACAGGCAAATGAGTTTAGCTTAAGGGAAGTTTTCTTATTCAGGCGCTACGGGCTGACTCTACGTTTTCATGACCACGTGCAGATTTGACTACCCGTCAGGTTTTGCATACCGGAAAACCTTTCTCAACATACTGTTGCCAGTTTAGTCATGAAGTACGCTGACACCACCTATCGTTTGAATGAAATTTATACTTCCTTCAACTCATTCTGTCAGAAATTTTACCATAGGCAGGGTTTGCTCTCCCGTATATTTGGCTCAGGCGTCTTAGCTCCTCTGATAGGGCTGTATGTGAAAGTCGTTTGGTAATTGATGCTGGATTTGATTATTTAATGATCCAATAAATATCCCAGTTGTTTACGCGTTCCCGGTTGTTGGGATCTTGGTTCCAGTAATCTGAATGGCAAAAGTTTATACTTTCAGTTCTCTGACTAATAAAATGAGAGTAGGTGCAGGATAGCAGACTCACCTGGGTATTTTAACTTTGAGCAATCCTCTTTTGACATATACTCCATATCCGAAAAAGAAACCAAGAACTGAAAAAATTGTGCATGAAGGGTTGCACAAATTGATCAGGGATAAGGCATTACACGAATCCACCAGGGCGACCCCCAAAAGTTCGGGCCACGTGATAATTTTTTGTTTATATCAGCGATGATAACCAATTAAATTACAAGATCAACGTGTAACAAAATAAACAAAACAAAGGCATATTTTTGAAAAAAAGCTTGCATCTCAAATCTAGCCTATGAAACTATTTTATAAAAAATAATAAAAAATATTCCTTGCGAAATTTTAATACAAATATATTTTTTGTTTGCCAAATAATCTTGATTCAGATCCAAATCCTAACCCTTTTCGCATCGTTGACATCATCACACCCAAACTACCCGCATCTATTATGGGTAAACTTTATTAATTATTTATTTAATAAGCATAATGCCTTACAATACTACATATAAAAAAAGTGCCAAACTTCGAGAATGGCTCGATCTCGGAATTCTGCTATCACATGACCATTGTATTTTATACTTGCGTATTCTTTCTAACATGAGATGCTACATATTTGATATTATCCGAACTTAAATTTGAAATGGATGTCGCCGAAAACGTTTTAATTCGTTGGATGAATACCATCTGTTGGATTTTATCATCACTAATACGAAAAAATATCATAAATCTTTCTCGCCCTGTATGCTTTAAAAAAATTTCCGGGACAGATGATCCACGTTTTTTATTGTATTATTAATATTAAGGGTAGAATTTTAATTTGGAAAGAGCCTATAAATATTATTCTGACCAACTTTTTCTTTTTTTCTCTATTTCCCAAACCTTTACATCCGGATGATTGGACTCCATCCAATTTTTTGCTTTTTTCGAATGTGTTTTGTTATCAAAGTATAAGTGTATAGTCGGTCCTTCTTTCCTGGACCACCATCCAAATAATTCTAATGAATCAAAACATTCCATTATTTCATCATCTTGCCATTTCATGAGTGTTTCGCCATCAGTTATTTCAAGGATATGGTTTTTTCCCACGGGATCTTGTCCGTACACATATGAAAAGCGTCTGTAAAAGTCATCCAGATGGTAAACAAAGGATTTTTTCTTTAGATCACCGGATATCCCTATATAAATGAAACATTGGCTTAAGGGAATTATGTAACTCAAGCAAAGCAATATTTCATACCTGATGACCAAAACCAGACTTCAATCTTCCAATTACGATCCAGGGCTCGTGTTAATGAAGGATAATAATCACCATCGCCAGCAATTAAAAGAATTACACCAGGATCATTAATATAGATGGAATCTACTATAGAATTTCCAACTTCCATATCGACTTTCTTTTCTTTATTTGCGACACGGTCATAAACAGTCACACTAAAACCTTGATTTTTCATTCTATCCCATAGTGAATCGTTTGGAGGTGGACGAGAGCCAACAATTACCGGATCACTGCCTATTTTTCATCCATTCAGCACCGTTGATAGAAGACGTCCATGATCAATATAGAGCTGGTTAAGTTGGTATGAATTTCTTTGGTAATCAAATATGTCTGCTCTTTCAATACGACCAACAGTATATTTTCCTTCGATAAACAAGTTGGAATTGTCCACAAAAACATATACAAGTCCGGTGTTTGATTTTGGAGTGTTTGCTATATGGAGAAGAATTTAGTAATGGCTTATATAATTGAGAATGCAAACAAAATCTCAAGTACACTTACATTTTTTTAGATCCGTGATGAAATTTGCAAGTCTTGTAGCTGGACCCCCTTTCAAACCATAACTGCGAAACTTCTCTTCTGTTGTCTCAAGAAAGTCGAGACCGGTAACTTCCTCTTGACGCAATATTTCAAAATGTGACTCCGTGAGTTTTAAATCCTTACTTCGCAAATATTCGATTAGCTCCTCGGTTCCATATTTTTTAACTACGTTTGCCATCTCGTGAACGGGCTCTTCGTCAGAGGAAACGCTTGAGGGTGAGAACGATTTTGAAGACATTCTCCTAAAATCTATTCCTGTGTCTAGATTTATAATCAAAGAACCACGGAATCTAAAAGGTTTAAGGGTGGAGTCTGTGTCGATCATTTTCATTATGAAGTGGTTGACTAATTTTTTGTATTACCTGTTCTTATTGACCAATAAAAAATAGTTACATTTATCTTGAATACTTATTGACCAATAAAAAATAGTTACATTTATCTTGAATATCCGATAAAAATAGAATTCACATGATTAGCTACCGACGCTACCGACATTTTTTACCAAGCCGACATTTCATCCAATATCACATTTCACCTGATATCACACATTTCACAGTTAGATTACGGGAAAAGTCAAGTAAATAATAGAAATGAATCATAAGGTGATTCATCACATTTGTAGTTTTCCTTTTTTTTTTTATTAAAAATCAATAGTTCTAATGCGTAAATTATATTGACTATAATCAATAATAATTTATTTATTATTGAATACAAAATCGATTATTCTTTTATATTTCTGGAGTCGTGACTTGCCAGAATATTGCTGTAACCTATATTCAGGATGGTATGTTTTATTTTTTACCACGAGACCAATATAGCCAGTTATGTGTATTTATCTGATCATATGAATCTTCTTATGGAAAATGGTCGTTGAAGTTGGTGAGTATCGCCGAAGTAATATTACCTGACGAACCAGTCCCAGAATAACCATTTCTTGTAATGCATGCTTAATGGACCTGGTTCATCATCACGTGCACCGCCCCTTTTTTTGCCATGGCTAGGGTACTATCGATATGTACGTAGTAATAATGTGACACTATGATTTATACTGAACTGATGAATTTTATAGTAACTTTTGCTTCCAAGATAGGGAAAGAAATCAAAAAGTTCACAAAGAATAACAAAGTAGTTATCGTTATTTTCTTTTTTTTTGAATCTGTTGTAAATTCACACAATAGTTTAGGTCTGCATTTTACGTTTTATAAAAAATATCTCAAATCTAAGAAAATTCATTTATTTCAATATTATGTATTACCGTTACGCATTTTGATGTAAATAACTACTTAACATAGTTCAAAGAAATTGTTTAAAGTGTTAAAGTCACCATTTTAAGCTAAACATACTAAATAACGATCATTGAACGGACTGACGAGAAAGGATCAATGAACGGCACAAACTTGACGCGAATCGAGTTACACAGATGTAAGAACAATGCAGTTACTATCTTTCTTTTCGTTTCCTGGATTGTTGTAGAATCCCGGTTTTTCTAGTCTAACACTGAAACCTTGTCATGATAGGCCTTTAGTTTCTTTCCCGTTAACTATTACTCGAGCAAGAACCCTAACTAATCGTTAATCGGACTCACTTTTGGTAATGTCGCTTTATAAATTGATCTGAAATACTTTTTTGAACTAAGTAGGCATTGGACACTAACGAATACTATTAAGTCTATACACTCTCTCCCAAACCCCTATTGCAGGTAAAAATCTGATCTCGCCTACCCGCAATAATACAATTCTAATTCGTTGAAAAATCCACTATTAATAAAAAAAATTCAAATGATCTCGGGAGGAATCGAGTATTGAAAGTACCAAACCAACAGTAACGAGATCATTAAAGTGATAGTAACTAAGTTTTAATAATGTAATAACGCTACGAATCATCAAAAGTGATAATGATAACGTGTAACACAACCAATTGAGGAGAGCGGTTAAAGCGTAGTCCATCACGTGATATTTATTAAAAAATATTAAAAGGTAATTTTAACGTTAGGTTAGGGTTAGGGTTGGAAAGGAGATCAAAATTATATATTAAATTGCATTCCCGACATTTTTGATTAGTGATCCAAGATAGATTTAAGTATCCTTTTTCCGTATTTTTTCATTTTTTTGTCTTTGCTTCAAATTTGTTTTGCCAGGTTGATTAAAAATTTACGCATCCTCATTGGTTTGTTTTTCGAACAGATTATAGGATGGACTACGCTTTAACTGATCCCCCAATTGAGTGACTGAACATGAGATCGAACTATCAAAAAAGCAATATAGATATATTATTTATATCATTTTTAGGGGATGACTAAAGCGAAGCAGTTCTGTGACTCAAGTAACGCCACACTGATCATCTTGTAATATGAATCATGTGATATAAAGTTATTTATTCTGTAATATGAATCATGTGATATTATAAAGTTTTTATTCTCTTTGCACTTCTTACAGATAGATCTATACATTTTGTCTTTCTCATATTGTCATAAATCAAATTTATTTATTACTTTTCAAATTTTGAATGTCATGAATTATTCTAATACAATGATATTACCTTGTAATATTACAGATCAAATGAGAACATTATTAAAATGTAATTCAGATGATTTTATTTACAATAAAGTATTTGAAAAAGTATAGGTTATGTTTTGTATTGGTTTTTTAATTTTTTCACCAATATTATTTGATGTTGTGATATTTCGAAAGATTATTGTTTGAAAAAAATTATTAGTAGCTTAAGAGCAAGTTCAATTATATAATTTGCATTGTATTAAACTAAAATTGTTACTTTTTTTAGAGAATATCTAAACAAGAATTTTATTATGCAACTCAATTTTTAAATAGTGTTAAAAATAAATCACATAGGAATCTGTAAGATAAAAAATCAAATTTCAATCATTATTCCAATCATCATCACAATCAACTCTACTTCAAATATGATGATCATTATTGTTATTATTATAGTACAAGCAACATAAATATTATTTATTGATGTTATCATCACTATTATTATTAAGGGTGAATTATATTGAACTAACATATTCTTTGATAATAATCATTACAGCAGTGACACAAATAGGAATATTCTTTGAAGATAATATCATTATTATAACTGTTACCACTATTATCATCACAGTAATACAAGCATAAAAATATTCTAATTAGTTTATAAGAATAGTTATTATTATTAATTCTTTAAAATCTTATTATAGTGAACTCAAAAAATTAACATTCTTTACTTTTAACTTGATCAATATATTTTTAATTATTTAAATAATTAATATAATTTTTAAATATTTTTATTAATTATATATATTATTTTTTTATAAGTACTATATACAAGATTATTGAGATTGATAACAAAAAATATGCAGAATCTGAAGATATTATATTTAATTTTGTGTTAAAAAAATATTCATCTATAGAGTGAATAAGGAAATTCTTAAAGAAATTCATAAATTTCTTTATCTAATGCAACAGATATTTATTAAAGAAGCTTGTATAATAATGAATAAAATTGAAAAAGAAAAGAGCATATATGATTTGACTTTGATAAATTGTAATTATTTGTTTTACAATAAGTATTTACTGTTATGTAAACATAATTTTCATAAATATTGTTATTATTTTACTTGGATTTCAAATATATTTTATCTTTTTATATATTTAATATGTGTTTCAAGTCAGATAGAAAAAATAAAATGAATAACTAAAGGTGATGATGTGTATTCATTAAATTATTAGTCAGCTAAAAAGTGACTTAAAAAATCTTCTTATAAATTAATGTATATTTAATAAAATAATTATGATAATGATTTATAGACAAGTAAAATATTATAAATTCAATTTATTAAATCATTTCAATAATATAATATCATAAATTTGTGAGAGGTCAAAATATAAATATAATATTACAAACATATAAGAGATTATCAATATAATATTATAAACATATAAGAGATTATAAATATAATATCACAAATATGTAAGAAGTTATAACAAAACTAAAATAAAACTTTAAAACTTAAATAATAAAATAATAAAAGAAATATTTAAACATTCTAAATGTATTAATTTCAAAAGAGCATTATTATCAAAGGAGTTTATTTTTGAGTCATTAATATTTAGAACTTGATTGACTGACTTTTTCTAAGCTAAAATACATATTTCTTTTATATAAAATTGTTAAATCAAAATTATCAATGATATTCACAAGAAAATCACTTATTCACTCACATTGTCTTGTAATCTAATATAAATATAGATTATTTAATGTAACATAAATAAATAATCTACGTATTATTTGCAAATAATAATATAAATAATAATATAAATATGATATAAATAATAATATAAATAATAATATAAATAATAATATAAATAATATAATACAAGATGTAAATAAAAAGATTTTAACTAATTAAAATATAAACATGTATTCTCAAAATTATCCAATAAGATTAAATGATAATTTTGACTAATAATTAAT
>CAJVPL010001480.1:0-13682 GCA_910591945.1 Ambispora gerdemannii | reverse complement strand
CAAGGTTTCAAATGAACACTTTTTTTATTTTGTTTGAACTAATAGTCATGGAAATAAAAATCCTAGTAAGTTAATTTTCGTGTTCCGTTACATGCGTGAACCACTATATAACTCGAGTCAACTCGTATTTTTGACTCGTATTCGGACTCGAATGCTCTTCGAGTCAGAAAAATTATGACTCGACTTGACTCGAGTCAAAACGAGTTGATTCGAGTGTGAGTCCAATCACTAATCCAGACACATTTTCCTTTCACTATGTTTTGGTCTCGATATTGGTAAACTTCAAAAAATAGAATTATCACACATATCCTATCTCAATGTCTAGAAAATGGGTTATTTTGCAATAAGCGCACATGAATGTCTTCTTTCGCATAAGTAATATTAATCAAATTAATTGCTTTGAATACATTTCCATAAATAAACACTGTTTTTTAATATCAAACTGATGGAAAGTAAGACAATGAATTGAATTAAATTTTATATTTGATAAAACTTGGTTACATGATAATATTAATGAATTCGAATATTCTAGCTGTATGATATCGATATCATAAGACTTTAAAATTTGATAATACAATAAAGTTAACCGAAGTAATAACAAACCTGCATAAACCGAATTTGGTTCCAGAAACGGTTAAAGTAAACTCGCCTCAATAAACCGAATTTACTAAATAAATCTTGATACACTGAATTTTTAAAATTTTCTATCACGGGAGTGACTATACATATTAGTGATATGGTGCATAACATCTAAAGTCATCAAACGTTTGTGTTTTATAAAATGTATAAACATCTTTATAAGAAGTAAATACAAAATTTAATCCGTGAATATGCTCAGAAAGGGCCTATTCTATCATATTTACGGATTAAATTTTGCATTTACTTCTTTGTAAAGAAGTTTATACATTTGTAAAATACAAACGTTTGATGACTTTATATGTTATGCACCATATTATCGGTTTATTTACCTTGTTAAATTTGGCATATATTTTTTAACGTAAAATTCTCTAATTCCCTAATTCCAAAATTTTCACATTTATGTATAGCACTTACCAAGAACACTAAAAATAGTTTATATAGTAATTAGTACAACGAAGACATGTATATAAAGGCAGGCTCTTGGTCTTCAAACAAGACATGCTTGAATCAAATAAATTAACATTCTTACTTATAAATAAACTTTGCTTGTAACTAGTTGTTATTGGTCAACTTCAACACTTTTGTAAAAGTGGCTTTTATTTTCTTTTGTGCCTAATATAAATTGATAGTGGAAGAATTTCACCTAAAACGATCCATATTTTGATTTAATTTGATTGTTGGCTGCATCGATAAGTCCAACATCCTTTGTTTAGTTAGTATTTATCTGAAAATACCTTTGTTTAGTTAATACTTATACCTTTGTTTAAATCCCCATCTTTCATTAGTGTTGATTTTCGTAAAAATCACCACAGGAGACCTTTAGAACGAAGAAAAAAAACCTCTTCTATTTGTAAATCATTCAGTTTTAACTTTCACACATGTTGTGTCAATTTCGTTAGATAGACCATCTTTTGAAGCTGATGCAACAATAAGTTACTTATATAAAAATTAGTAATTTCATTTAAACCATTTAGAATCGCATGGTTTGCAATTGAAATTACTAAGTTTGACATGTCTACTTTTTGTAAAGCTTTTAATCAAAGTTTTTATTATAAAATTTCAAATTAAGTTAGTTAATACAAAATTATAATGTGATAACTTTTAAAGAAAATTGTCAATTTAATCCAAACATCATCTGTGATTGGTTGATCTATAGAGAAATTGATCGGATAATTTTATAATATGCCGATCGTTTTTAATAAAAATATATGTATTCTTAGCAATGTTTTTTACTTGTAATCGGTAATAAAGAAAAAAAAGTATATTCCCATCCATAAAATACTTTATTGAAAGCAATTTGATATTTGATATAACTAATGAATATATTATTAAACTATTACATCTAATAAATAATAACTTGTAAATATTAAATTTGTTTACGCATTCACTATAAACTAATAACACATTACACACCATTACAACCATCTCTACAACCATTACTCATGCCTTCTTTTGGTCCAGTAATCCTTTACATTTAGAACTATCGAATGACTAGTGGTCCGAACCGTTCAATCCGTAATCCGGATTTGACCGACTGAAGACTTGGAAAAGTTTTGAGTGATTTAATCGATTAACAATGAATAACCAGATCATCCGGGGAGTTTAATTTCAATAAAACAATAAGTTGTATTTGGAACTTTTTTATATTTTAGGTATAGTTAATATAATCACATACGTTTAATAATAAAATAAAATAATTTATACTACACGCACACGGAACATCCAAATGATCTAATGAATCAACGATCATCTGAATCCGATTTGTGATTAAATAAATCCTTAGTTAATCAGATCCAATCGATTGATTTGACTATAAAATGATTAAATAATTCAAGCTCTGTTCGGGTCGGGTCGGGTTTGACCCGAAAATCGTAAAATAGTTTTTCGTTAATAACGTTTATTTTACTAAGACACTTGTATTTTGTGTCCTAAGTAGAGTTGTATGGAATGTAATTATGTATATATCCACAAATTTTCGTTTAATTTCAATTAATATTGAACGAAAAACAACGATTTTTATGCTTACCCGAAATATTTCGGGTCAGGTTGACCCCAACCAAACCCGACCTAAAATGTGAGTTCCGGGTCGTGTCACGGATTGGATCTGACCCGGTTGGAGCACAATATGCAAGAATTCAAATTTAATTTGCTTGGAGAAGAATTATACACAATTTCAATTCTGTTTTTATTTGTAACCCATAAGCCATTCTTTTATACATATATGGACGAAACTGATGTAAGATGAATCGAAAACTGATGGAAATACGCTAAAGAAGATGCTAAAAATGATGAGAAAATGCTGAAAGATGATGAGGAGATGCTACTTAATATGACAAACGACGAAAAATATGCAGAAAATGTCATAGTTTCGTGCTGATGCCAAAAAGGGAAGCATGTTGTTTTTATCAGTACGTCAGGGAATTTAAATGTTATACTGCAAAAACAAACACACCATCGACACTCGGGATAGGGATTTGCTGCTACATATTTTGCTGAAAAATCTACAGCAGCATTGTTGATAACCGGAATGGGAATTTTTCTGTAAATCTACCGGATCTGGAAATCTGCAGCTTTGTTGACAATCGTGATGAGAATTTGCTGCAACGACGACACTGTAAATTCTACTGATTTTGGAAATTAGCAACGTTGTATGGTGCCGGAAATCATAACTCAACAATAAAATGAATTATTTTTAACACTTTACAAAAATGGAATTTAGAAAAACAAACCAGTAACTTTACTCTTTAATATAAGTTCTATTAAACTATCGGTCAAATTTTCAAAACAAGCCCTAGATAAAGTTATAGACGTTTATACTTGGTCCCTTTTTATGACCGGTCCAAATTTGAAACATATCACGTGAATATTTAACACATGAAGTGATTTTATTGGTTGGCATTCATTATAATTCAGGCCGGCATGCTAAATTATCATAGCGCCAGCCCGAATTATCGTAATGTAAATAAAATTGGTTTGCATTATTTCACGTGATTAAAATATCTTTATTTTATTGGTCGATTGCAAAAACGTGACATTAGATCGCCACCAGAAAATTGAAACAGAATCACATGATTGTAGAGTTATGACTTCCAGCACCATGATACATTCATCCGGCGTTAGCGATATTCTTGGCTCGTCTTATGCCGTTTATCCCCGAAAAGCCGTAATCGGAGGTTTGTTCGCCGGCGGTAACAATATATGTCAAAATTGTACTGTATGTATAGTATTTGACTATACGAGTATTTGCCCATCTCTAGTGACTACTATAAAATTTTTGTCCATTGTGAATGGCCAAAAAGCTATTTCTATTGTTCATTTATTTTTTGTGTTAACGTATACAGTTATATTTATCGAAACTCATTTATTTTATCATTGTTGTTACTTTCCTGCAATTGTTAATATAGTTTATTCAACTTCGTAGTTTATATTTACGTATGTTTGAGAAATTATTATCGTTAACTTTCTATGTTTTATGCAATCTATCTTTAAATCATATTGTTATCTTGTCATTTTCATAAATCAATTTATTTATTGCGCCTTTTATTTAAATTTGAAATGACGGTAAATAAACAATGGTTTATATTATTAAAAGAGCCATATCTCTATACCGATACGTAGAAAGAAATACGCTATGTACATGTATATCGACAAATCAATTGATTTATGTGTAACTATTATGTGTAATAGACAATGTCGATATCGATAATTTCTGGAACGGCATGCATAGCGGGCTTACTATATATGTACATGTACATGTACGTAGTTAACCAATTCTCCCTTAATAACGACATTTACATGTAATTTTTAGATTTCTACAATGAAAATCAAAGACAAAGATGAATCAAAACTCCACGAAGGATTATCAATAATCATTCGACGAATGTTCTCTTCCGAAAATAAAGAATTGAAAGATATAGCTTTAAGAATGAAACCAATTATCCAAAATGTAATTGATAACACAAGAAAAACATCATTATTATCTATTTATAAAGATCAATTATTGGTTGATTTTTGTTATCAATATGAAATAGCATTAATCAATGAGCCTAGGCTTATTTATCTAATTTATGAAGAGTTATATTCCAAAAAGAATAGCACTTCAAAATTTCTTTTGGATCATTATAAACTATTTGAAAAAAATAGAAGGAGAAAAGGTAATGAAACATTTGATTGGCATCTGAAATTAGCTGAAAAAGGAGATGCTCAAATACAGCGCATTCTTGGTTTCTGTTATCGAAATGGATTCGGAACACAAAAAGATGAGAAAAAAGCATTTGAGTGGTATTTGAAATCAGCAGAGGGTGAAGATGCTATTGGACAACGTAATCTTGGTTGGTGTTATCAAAATGGTATAGGAACACAAAAAGATGAGAAAAAAGCATTTGAGTGGTATTTGAAATCAGCAGAGGGTGGTAATGTTAGTGGACAAGTTAATCTTGGTTGGTGTTATGGAAATGGAATCGGAACACAAAAAAAGCATTTGAGTGGTATTTGAAATCAGCAGAGGGTGGTAATGCTAGTGGACAATTTAATCTTGGTTGGTGTTATCAAAATGGAATCGGAACACAAAATGATGAGAAAAAAGCATTTGATTGGTATTTGAAATCAGCAGAGGGTAGTAATACTAGTGGACAATTTAATCTTGGTTTATGCTATGATGATGGATTCGGAACACAAAAAGATGAGAAAAAAGCATTTGAGTGGTATTTGAAATCAGCAGAGGGTGGTAATGCTAATGGGCAAGCTAATTTTGGTTGGTGCTATGGAAATGGAATCGGAACACAAAAAGATGAAAAAAAAAGCATTTGAGTGGTATTTGAAATCAGCAGAGGATGGTAATGCTAGTGGACAATTTAAACTTGGTTTATGCTATGATGATGGATGGATTCGGAACACAAAAAGATGAGAAAAAAGCATTTGAGTGGTATTTGAAATCAGCAGAGGGTGATAATGCTGATGGGCAAGCTAATCTTGGTTGGTGCTATGGAAATGGAATCGGAACACAAAAAGATGAAAAAAAAGCATTTGATTGGTATTTGAAATCAGCAGAGGATGGTAATGCTAGTGGACAATTTAAACTTGGTTGGTGCTATGATAATGGAATCGGAGCACAAAAAAATGAGGAAAAAGCATTTGAGTGGTATTTGAAATCAGCAGAGGGTGGTAATGCTAGCGGACAAAACAATGTTGGTATTTGTTATGAAGATGGAATCGGAACACAAAAAGATGAGAAAAAAGCATTTGAGTGGTATTTAAAATCAGCAGAAGGTGGACATTCTAGTGGACAATATAATCTTGGTTGGTGTTATCGAAATGGTGTAGGAACACAACGAGATGAAAAAAAAGCATTTGAATTATTTTTAGAATTATCAAAGGTTAGAAGGACTGAAGTATTCAATCTTGGTAGATGTTACTATCATAGCGAGGGAACTAATAGAGATTTACAGAAAGCATTTTTGTGTTTTCAAACATCAGCAGAGTCGGAAAGTATTGATACTCAATATGCTCAGCATTTTCTTGCAGAATGCTATTTTCAAGGAAATGGAACAAATAGAAACGAGAAGAAGGCATTTGAATGGTATTTAAGATCTGCTGAATCTGGGTTGAATATCTCTCAATTCAAATTGGCTGAATGTTACCAATACGGTTTCGGAATTCCAACAGATCTTGATCTAGCATTAAAATGGTATAAAAAAGCGCATGAAAATGATCACGACCGAGCAGGAGAGCTGGTTGAAGCTTTTGATTTTGAAAAAATATATTCGTATTTTTAAATTTTCAGTAAATTCGAATTTTTCTTTTTAATTGATAAAGCAGTTTTAACTTTTTCATGTTTATTTTTCATATAATCACAAAAATTGTATCAGAAATTTTGCGAGCGACGTTTTGTTAATATAATATCTGGTGGTCTTACATCGCTTGTTCAAACATTAAATGTTTGTATTAACAAACCCTTTAAAGATATAATGGGTAAAAAATTGCAGAATTAGATAAGCAATATACATTTACTAAAGGTGGAAATTTATGAAATATGATTTAGTTTGTAGGATGATATACCTATAGAAATAATTAATAGTTTTAAAAAATATAAAATTATTGAGGATTGACATTAAAATTTAATGACAAATTTATCAATATCATATAGGTATACAGTTATGTGATTTTTTTTGGAGGAATACGGGAATGTTGCTTATATTCCACAAAATATGATATTCAATAGAGAAATTTAACGAGGCATCCTTTATGCAATTATTAAATATTTAATTCAAAATCCACTTATATAAAACAAATAATTGATCTGATAACTTTTTTTTATCACGATTTGAATATAATGCATTCTAACACTCGACTTTTGTTGGTTGGAAAACGGCATTCTAACACTCGATCTTTGTTGATTGGAAAACAGCAAAATATCATTACAAAAAATGAATTGGTAATTGCTTATTGTGACCAAATAATACTATCATATTATGGATCAGACAGTTTAAAGAGGGTAGAGAAACCCTTGAAAACGATCTTCACTCAGGAGATTTTATGAAGCTGACAAACCTCAAAATCCTAACTATGTACATGTATCAAGAATCTTTTCAAGAGACTGTAAAAAAAATAATCAGGCAAAAATCCTGTTTTTATTTAGTTCTGGAAAACCACAGGTTTAGTTATAAAATTTCCGGATTAAATCTGATTAAAAACGGAAAATTGGTGAACGCGATATTTCGTGATCCACAAGTCATGTTCAAAAATACACTATTCAATTCGACTAGTCTTGATGAATTGCATGGTGGTATTTTTTAACCTGTGGATCACGAGATAATGCGTCCCAAAGTTACTGGATCGATTGTTTGCTTAAAATTAAAAAATGAATGCATTATTTCTAAACACACCCACATTAAATTCACCAAGTTTTGGTAAATTTAATGGTAGTAATTTTTACACATCAACCAAAATTCAGCCACTATTCCACTAAATCTCAGTAAATATATGGCTTAATTTTTATCCAATTTGGTTTAGTGAGTCATGAGATATACCGAGTCCTACGATAAAACGTACAGTACAAGTTCTTAAAGAAGCACGTATGGTGAAAAAAATCAACGCATAAAACATACGCATGTATGAGAATACGCATTTGTTTTCTACGTACCGGTACCGAGTATTCGAATAATTATACGTATATACGCATCAAAATTTAATAATAAAATAATAACTATAACAAGTAACAACTATATATAAAATGACCCTAGTTGTGTAAAGAGTGCATAGATTCAATGTTTTGATCGTTTTTCGTTGTGGGAAGTTTCAATAACAATAATATATGTACATGTACAGTCGCCGCAAAAAGTAACACCCGATTTGCATGTGTTACGATACACCGAAATTTAAACGTGTTTTTCTCCACTTTTTTTTTGTTTTTGTTTTTATAACTTTCGCCTACATTATAAAATAATTATTGTTATACCCAGTTAACCGATATAGATAAAGGCAAAATACTTGCTTTTATGGAATATATGAATGCTGAAGAAATTGCAAGAAATATGAAACGGGACCCCACCACTATACGACGATTTATTGCTAAGTACAAGAGAACCGGGAATATCGAAAATTTACCACGGTCCGGAAGACCACAAGTCCTCAATAATAAGAAAAAAAGCACTTATACGAGAAGCCACCAAGAAACGACGCAAGCCATTACATGAAATTGTGAACGATTTAAAACTCGAATGTAGTATATCAACTGCTAAAAATGTATTACATGATTATGGAATTCGATCCCGTATTGCTGCAAAAAAGGCATTTGTTTCAGATACGAATGCAATTAGACGTGTTAATTGGTGTGAAAAAAACTTTCTATGATTGGTCGCGTGTAATTTTTTCAGATGAAACAAGCGTGGAAATCGGAAAACAATCTCGACAAATACGAGTATGGCGGCACACTGGAGAAAGATATAATGTAGAATGTCTAACACCTACTTTTAAAAGTGGCCGGTGCTCAGTAATGGCGTGGGGATGTTTTTATCAGAGAAATAAAGGGACCGTTAATATTTTGTGATGAATATAAAGAAAAAAAGGAAAAATTAATACAAAAACTTACCTTAAAATTCTAGAAGCACACCTTTTACCATTTTATAATAATGCGAGTAAATTAGTGAGGGAACTAATTGGGGGAGGGAGTGCAATTTCAACAGGATAATGCGCTGATCCATGTCTCAAGACAAGCTACAGAATGGTTCAAGAAAAAAAATATTCAAATTATGGACTGGCCAGCGAGCTCGCCTGATCTAAACCCGATAGAAAATATTTGGAAAGTATTAAAGGATAATATTCAGAAGCATGAACACTTTCCACGAACTGTAGATGAGCTTAAAACTGCTCTAAAAGAGGAGTGGTTGAAATTTGATGTCTCTATTTTGAGGGAGGTTATTGATTCAATGCCAAGGAGAATTAATGCGGTATTGGAGGTAAAAGGAGAACCAATAAAGTATTAATCAAATATAAAAAAATAAATGTATGTATAGAATAAAAAAATAAAATAAATCATATATATATTTGAAGTTTTATTTTTATAAAAATCGGGCGTTACTTTTTGCGGCGACTGTACATATGTATATTAAAACCCTAGCCCTAAAGCCTGGTAGATTCAGTAATCTGTCCGAGAAAAAAGCCAATAAGAATGCGTACATAAATTTTTGATCAACCCGGAAAAACAAATCCGAAACACGAACATAAAAAATGAAAAATATGGAAAACAAATGGGTAAACCTGGCTTGAAGCACTAATAAAAAATGTCAGAAGACAATTTTACATATAATCTATCCTTCAGTCCTAACCCTTAGCCCTAACACATCTATCCTCCAGTCCTAACCCTAATTCTTAACCCTAACACTATTTATTTTTGGGAATATTTTATTATTTTATAAAATTAGTAATAATTTTGCAATTATATTTTTTTATAATAATAATTTATATTTATTAATATTAATATTTTATTTAATATTATTATAAAACAAATTTCAATTACATGTAATAAATAAATAATATAATTTAAAATTTATAATAAATTTAATTTATATAAAAATAATATTTAAAGATTTATTCTAAATTTTCAAATTGTAAAAATTTTTGTTGAATTATATAAAGAAAATTTTTTTCACTACTATTTATGGGAAATTCTGAATTTTGTTCTATAAATTGTATAGTATCTTTTATACCATTAATAGCTTTTGTAATTGTAATATCTTCATTTTCAATTATATTTGTAATAATATTTTCATTTTCAATTATATTATTTGTTTCATCTTGAGCCAAATTCATAATTTCTTCATTTGTTAATTGAATATATTCAGAATCAATTTCAATAAATTCATTTGCACTTAAAATATTTTTATATGGTAATTGATTTATCAAAGATTGAATTTCTTCTTCTTCATTTTCATCTATAATTGTTATATCAGAAAATAATGTTGATGGTGTTGATGGTGTTGATAATATTGATAAATTTTCCAATTTTGAAATTGATAATATTTTTGTTTTTTTCCAACAATTGAAAATGGTTTCATTGGTAACATTATTCCAAGCTTCTACAGTCCAATTTATAGCATGTCCAATATTAATATCTTTGAATAGTTTTCCAGTTGAATTAAATTGATTTAATTGATATTTTAAAAGAAGTTTACGATATTGAGCCTATAATATAAAAATATTAAATATTAATTAAAAATTATATATATTATAATTAAATATAATATAAAATATTACTTACTTTAAATGAATGAATTATACCTACATCTAAAGGTTGTAAATGTACAGTAGTGTTTTTTGGTAATGGATATAGTGTAATATTAGATAAATCTTCAAAAGTTAAACTTTTTTCACTACAATGTGCAGGTGCTTGATCATATAGTAAAATAATAGATCTATTTTGTTCTGTCATCTGAGTATTTAAATTTCTTAAAAATTCATTCCAAATTAATGTATTCATCCATGCTGCTTTATTCCAATAATATTCTACCAATAAATCTTCTTTTTTTGGCAAATTACGAGGTGATTGATATTTATGAATTATTAATGGTTTAATTTTAATAGTGCCTATAATATATAAATAATAATTAAATTTTAATTCATATTAATAAATAATTAAAAAATTAAAATTAAATAATACCTGTAACATTTGAATATAATAATACTGTAATTCTTTGTTTATTTTGTTTTGTTCCTGATACTGGTTCTTTGGCAAGAGTTTTAGATGGCTTCATTTTCCAAAATAATCCAGTTTCATCACAATTAAAAATATTTTCTAATGGCCATTCATCCAGTAAATTTTGTAATATATTTTGAAATTCTGATAAATGTTCAAGTGGTGCACTATTAGCTTCTCCATGACGATTATATTCATGTAATCCAGCACGCTTTTTAAAATTAGTTATCCAACCCTCAGATGCTTTAAAATCAGTAATATTTAACATTGTGGCAAATTGTTGAGCTTGAACAATTAAAATATGACCAGTAATTGTCATATTAATTTTAAGAGCTTGATCTAACCATATCATTAATAACTCTTCAATTTTGGGATATTTTGGATTTCTAATTCTTTGTAATTGAGCATCATGGCTTTTGGAATCAATATTAATTCAATATTTAAATTTGTGAAGAATATCAGTAACTGTGTTTCGTTTAATATTAAAATGTTTTGCTAGCATAGTATTTGTCATTTCAGGATTGTTTAATTTCATTAAACATAATTCTTTTTTTTGTAATCCATTTAATGTGTTTCTTTTATTAGAAATTTTGTTATTCATGATGAAATTGTAAAATTATGTGATGTGTAATTTGTTGTGAAATTTGTGAATTATAAGAAATATTAATATATGTACGTACGTATTAACAAAAACAAAATTCACACAGAAATAAAGCATACATTTTATAGTTTTTTGTAAATACGTATGTATGTGTATTATTCAAGCAAATTAATTTTTAAAATTCGAAATGCATGCATATTGATATGTATTTTTAAATTTTAAATTAGAAATATACGTATACGTACATACGTATGTACTTAATAAATACATAAAATGAAATATGTAATATGTATAAAAAAATTATTTGCAGAGCAATATTTCCACGAATAGAATGGTATATTTTTTTATCTAATTATGTCCGGTGGTTGCAGATATTGCTCCACAAAGTTGCCGTTCACAAAATCGGCCGTTGATTTCATCGCATGCGAAATCATTTGGTGAAAATCAACGGCCGATTTTGTGAACAGCAACTTTGCGGCGCAATATCTCCGCAACCACTGGCTGAAAACTGATGAAAAAATATCATTTTATTTGACCAGTCTTAGCGAATACGTAGAATGGTATATTTTTATTCGATTTCGCCCAGTAGTTGCAGAGATATTGCTCTGCAAAGTTGCCGTTCACAAAATCGGCCATTAATTTTCAACGGCCGATTTTCTGATCGGCAACTTTGTGGAGCAATATTTCCGTAACCACTGGGTAAAATCAAATAAAAATATATAATTTGATTTGCCAAGACCAGATGAATCAAATGGCATATTTTTGTTTAATTTCGCCTGGTGGTTGCAGAGATATTGCTCTGCAAAGTTGCCATTCATAAAATCGGCCGATTTTGTGAACGGCAACTTTGCGGAGCGATATTTCCGCAACTACTGGGCAAAATCAAATAAAAATATACAATTTGATTTGTCAAGACCAGACGAATCAAATTATATATTTTTGTTTGACTTTGCCCAGTGGTTGCAGAAATATCGCTCTGCAAAGTTGTTCACAAAAATCGGCTGTTGTATACGAAATTTTGTGAACAGCAACTTTGCGAAGCAATATCTTCACAACCACTGGACGAAATTTGATAAAAATATATCATTCAATCAGCCAAGACCAGATGAATCAGATGACATATCTTTTATCAGCTTGTGTCCAGTAGTTGCGGAGATATTACTCTGCAAAGTTGCCATTCACAAAATCGGCTGTTGATTTCATTTTGGCTTTTTTAACTTTGGATCGACATTTGCACTACAAGTCAAACTATGTATGTCATGTACGTACATAGTTTTACAATGCATAGATCATCTGATTTGTGAGAGTGTCGTTATATCGAATGGTCGTTATATCGAGAGTTGACCGTAAGTTATAAAAATTAAGAAAAAGAGAATTTCACATAATCAATGAAAGATTATCAAATTAAAGAAATTTATGTTACTACGGTAACAATACTACAATTTATACTATTCAATTATATAAATTTAATTATCAACAATTTACTGAACTAATTATTAATATTATAACTATCAATCTATTAAATATTTTAATTATACTCAAGTTTTACAATAATTAACTACTTTGACAAACAAATTAGAAGTATTATTAATAAATAATAATTAAAATACTATTCATCCAAATAATAAGTCTAATAAAAGATTTTTTAATTAAAAATATAATAATACTTAACTATTAATATGTCATAATTATGAAAAACTTTGATATTTTGCTAATTAATATTATAGTTAATAAAATAATAGCTATAATAATAATCAAAATAGAAATAATAATTATAATTAATATAATAATAATAATAATAATTAATATTAAAACAATATAATATAAATAATAATAATTAATATTAAAATAAAAATAATATTAATAATTAATAGCAAAATAATAATTAATAATAAAATATATATTTTAGTATCAATTAATATTTAAACTTTTAAATGCACTTTAAAAAGATGAATATATATTATTTTTATCAAAATTTTTTACTAAGTTACTTAAATAAATATTGATTAATAATAAAAAAATAAACAAAAATCTATTAATATAATATATTGGAAAAATTAAAAATTATAATAATTATTATTAATAGTAGAGTTATAAGCAATATTATATTAAATAAAATTTTAAAGAAAATTAACTAAAAAAAATAATAAAAAATGATTATAATCTTTTATTTGAAAATAATTAGACTTATAATAATATTAATATCTTAAATTAAAAAAAGAAAATATTCATTTGAACACTAAAGTGAAA
>CAJVPL010001479.1:0-13684 GCA_910591945.1 Ambispora gerdemannii | reverse complement strand
GGGGAACAGAATGCGCGTGGATAGACCTGCAATTTAATAAAAAATATGTTATTAATTAACTCTTCTGAAATAATATACGTCATAATACATACACAGTTGTCTTTTTTAAATTGATCATCAACGAAATTTATGTCGACTTATTCGATATCAGTTCGAATTCGATATGTTTTCATTACACGATGATGCGAATAATTGAATAGCATCCATTGAATTCCATCCTCATATTCAAAGGGTATTTCAGAAATCACTGGCGTGTTATTAAAATTAATACTAGTATTATTTGTATTATTGTTGATAAGATACGATGCGGTGGCTTCATTATTATTTGATTGATTCTCAAGATAAACAGGTGGATATTCAATAAAGATTTTGCTAGGTTTAGAGGCAATAAATTGATAGGTTTGATGATGGGCTTTATGATGTTCTTTTTGTTGAAACCCAAGAGAAGTAAGAGTACTTGTGATATGATGAATTGGCAATGGTTGTTGCTCTTGCATTGTACCGAAATTAAAGTCATAGCCAGAAGAGATATTCCCAGGAAAAGCATCTTGCTGTTGAAGTTGTTGCACAGAATCTATCATACTATTATTATTATTTTCAGATTCGATCTTTCTAGGAGGGGCAACATTTCTTTTATAACCACCGATTGATCTGGATTTGCGTGTTTTTTTATCAATGCGGAATCCTTTAATAGGATGTTTTAGAGAACTAATTTTCTTCTTTTTAACTCTTCAAATTTTTCTCAATCGCGGTCAGTTGCTCTTGAGTCAATAATATAATTCCAAATATGAATGCTCTTTAAATAAGAGGAGTAATCAGTCAACATATTAAAGCATTGTTTACTTTATAGATATAATCTGGTACTACACTATTAGTAAAACAATCCATTGAATATCTAAATCATATTAGATTGATACTCTTCCCTCAAAATTCTCTATATAATAATTTGCTCGTTGTACTAAGATTGGGATTGTCGGCTAAATCTTCTTTAGATTTAACGACTAATTCGTAAACTTCAATATAATCAAATGATTTTTTTAACAATCCCTAAAATAATACAAAATTAATTAATTAGTATATACTTTTAATAAGATAATTATTAACAATATAAAAAGGGTATATGACTACTCTTAAAAGTGCAAAAAAATTACTTTATCAGAACAATTAATTACAACGATTTTTCAATGAGCTACTCGTAAACTCTATATTAGCTATAGTAATTTATCTTCCCTTTTTTACCCTTTACATTCCCACTTTCGAGTATTATTTTAGTATCACTAGCAAATCGATTGATAAACTTATCCGGTAACTTATCTACTTAATATCGTGTAGGTCTTACTGATCAGGCTATTAGGCTATTAAATGCATATTGTGTCACTGTGTCACTCTGCCAAGTTCGCTTTGCCCACTCGATCCTGCGAGCTTTGCATATGAAGCAGCAGAAAAAATTATTCTTCTGTGAAGTTCAGGCCTATAATCGTGAATTTTTTCCTAGGAATGTTTTTTTTGGAAAAAGCAAACAACACACCTTGTTTGATCGTCTTCCGTGACACAGCAACTTGATCTACAATATTGATATCACTCGACCATGAGGACCGGGATCGGAAAAGTCGGATCGAACAGACTCACGTGACCCTACCTTTTTTCCGCCATGGCTAGGGTATCTGTCCTTTAATCAGGGTCTTCTAGATTAACCAATAAAAATGCATAAATTTTTTATCAATTCGGCAAGACAAATCCGACACAAGAAAATTAAAAATGAAATATACAGAAAACGAATGCTTAAATCTGCCTTGAAGCACTAATAAAAAATGTCGGAGAAGCAATTTTACATATAACCTTGATCTTCACTCTAACCCTAACCCTAAAAATTAACCTTTAATATCCTCAACCAATCAGAACTTGGTGGAGAATTAGTAAATTCCCGTTTCTGTTACCATTGCCTATATTTCCATTTCCGTTACCGTTTCTGTTTACGCTGCCTCGTTTTTCGATTATATTGTTTTTTGATTCCGCTACTGTTTGTGCCGAAACTTCTCTCGATCACGATTGCTATATACGATAATAAAATGACAAAAAGTATTTTTGTTACTTTGCAAAACTTTTGGTTCTCTTTTCTGAATAATAAATAAGGATAAAAGAAGTTTGGGGAGAATGACAGCTAACAGTTAGTAAGAACTCTTTATATTCTCGCGTGTTTAAATTTTGTTATATATTTTTTTGGCTGTGTAATTGGATCAGATTGGCTGCAACTCGACTTAAATACATGTAATTTGAATTAGGACTCGATCTTTTGGTTATATAATGAAAGTACACACAATTCTTCAATAAAACTTAAAAACTAAAAATTAAAATTTTCAAAAGATAATTAATTAGGTAAGCATTTATAATTTAATTAAAAAAATAAATTGAATAATCAAATTATAGTCAAATCAATTTTGGTTTTTGGTTTATAAAAAATGAATGTAACGATGGAGAAATTATTAATAGTGATAAGTTTAATATTAAAAAAGCAATTTATTGTTTTGTAGGTGTAAAAATTAAGCATATAAATTAGATAAAAGTTGCACAACATTTTTGTACAAGCGCAGAAATTCATATATAACGATAACATTCAAATTACTCTGACTACAGATAAATCAGATAGTGCTGAGCAGAATTAATGATATTAGCACATACATGTATAACATTATTTAACCTCCTGATTGGTAGTGCGTAAAATTTAGATTTGAATTTTAAAATGAAGGCCTTGGAGACAATAGTGTGTAATAGGGTACGTGTTCAAGTATTTGACATGTTTTATAATATATTATATCAGAAATAAAGTGAAAAAACTATTATTTATCATTTATAAAATTATTTCATATTATTCGATGGAATTACCAATACATTCAAGTCTTTTTATAAGAACGTACTTTTTAAGCTATATAATTCACATACAGTGGCCGTCATATGTTTTGCATCACGTAAATAAAAAAATAATAATGGTAATATCTCGTGATTTTACACGTTATTGACATGTGCAAATAAATACATGTATATACAAAAAGGGAAACTAGAAGTTCCTTACAATTCATTTTTGGAAATAAATCAACAAAAATGTAATATTTCAGCGATGCGTTTTTTTTACTGTTTGTTCGTTCAAAGTAAATCCATATAACATTTCCAAATTTTATAACAAAAAATATATAAAAGTTATACCTATTAGTATAGTTTTTCATTTTATTTTAATAAACATATTGCTAAATCAATATGGGTCGTATCACTATCGATCAAAGATCACGAATTTCTGCCCTTCTTCAAGAAGGATTCTCTTCCCGTTATATCGTATCAAAAGAAAATATTGCGCAATCTTCTGTTATCCGACTTAAAAAAAAATAGAAACTACTGGTTCTGTAAAAGATTTACCAAAATCTGGCCGCCCACGATTTTTTACAGACCGTGATGAATATAATATTATACGATATATTTCGAGTGGTGAATGTACTAATGCTGTATCGATTCAAAAAAATTACAAACTAATAATAAAATCAATGCAAGCGATAGTACTATAAGAAGAACTTTACGTAGAAATGGTTTTTCTGCTAGAATTAAACAAAAAAAACCATATTTTAAAGAAAACATCGAAAATTGCGTTTAAAATTTGCTAAGAAATACAAGGATTGGATGGTGAATGATTGGAACAGGGTGATTTGGTCAGACGAGTCTAAGTTTATGATTTATGGATCAGACGGTCGTGAATATTGTTGGAAACGCAAAAATGAATCACTACGGTCAAATTTGGTGGCGGAAGTATTATGATCTGGGATTGCTTTTCTTCCTTCGGTGTTGGTAACATCGTATGCATTTTTGGCACCATGGATAAGGAATTATACTGCGAAATTTTGAATGATGACTTGTTAGGAACTATCGAGCATTATGAGTTGGATAAGAATAATATCGTTTTCCAACAGGATAACGATCTGAAGCATACAGCTAATTTAACGGAGCAATAGTTCTACGATAATGATATTGAGGTATTAGAATGGCCACCACAATCTCCCGACCTCAACCCTATAAAACATCTCTGGAATGAGATGGACATACGTTTGAGAAGGTTAGAAAATCCAGTTCGTACTCAAGATGAGTTATGGGAAGCTATTCAAAAAATATGGATAGAAACAGATCATAACTTTTTAACTAGTCTAATTGAAAGTATGCCCGAACGAATAAATGATGCAATTGAGGCTAAAGAAGGGTATACAGAGTGGTAAAGAATAGTTTATTTAAATTTCGTAAATTTTTAGTCGTTAGTTATTTAAATATCAGTTTTAAATTATTTGCATCGTAAACAGTAAAAAAAAACGCATCATGTAAAATTGCATCAATCATTATTATTTCAATTTGGTGCTTATCAACTAAATAAAGAATTATATTTACATGTTTTGCAAAATTTGGTAAACAATATGCGTCGGAATTTGTGAGTTTCAGATGTTTGTATGTAATGTTAGTGAATTTACAATTTTATTTTTTATGTCATTTGACCTCTCGTTTCTATGGCAAAACCAATTGTTGCTACCGTTTTGTTTTCCGTTATGTGATTCAGTTGAAGTGATCATTTTGGTTAAATGGCCTATTTCCGCTTTGACTTCCAATATTGCTGTTTCCGTTTTTGCTTCCGTTGTTACTTCCAGTATTGCCTTTTCCATTTTGATTTCCGTTGTCACTTCCTGCATTCGTGACCCCATTTTCGTTTCCATTGTTATCTCCAATATTGTTGCTTCCATTTTGGTTACCGTTGGCGGTTCCATTATTTTGGTCTCCGTTAACATTGCCATTGAGTGATCCTTTATTATTGATTCCATTTTGGTTACCGTTAGCGGTTCCATTATTGTTGTTTCCGTTAGAATTGCCATTGAGTGTTCCCTCATTATTCCTTCCATTTTGGTTACCGTTGGCGGTTCCATTATTTTTGTTTCCGTTGGAATTGCCATTGAGCGATCCCTTATTACTGCTTCCGTTCTAATAAATATCATTGATTTAACCATAATTTCATATAACAAGAATTTAAATTTTTACAATACCTGATTTCCATTACTATCACCCGTATTCTCATTACCGTTCTTGTTTCCATTAAGATCACCAGTACTATTATTACCATTCTAAATTAAGGTCCAAATTAAGAAATAATTTGAAGATACAAATACGTATTGAGTTCTTTTATATCTTACCTGATTACCATTGAGCGATCCTTCATTATTGACACCGTTAGAATTTCCGCTATATGATCCATTATTATCGTTCCCGTTCTTATTACCTTATACGTAATAATAAATACAGGAAAAAAGTATTATTAAATAATTTTATAGAAAAAGCAAAGTAATAAAATATTGAAAATTACCATTAGAGTCACCATTGTTATTAACGCCATTCGAGTTTCCACTGAATGAGCCGTTATTATTATTGCCATTTTGATTTCCGTTGAACGATCCGTTATTTGAATTACCATTACTATTTCCATTAAAGCCACCATTGTTCAAATTACCATTCGCCACACCGTTAAAATCTCCTTTGCTATTGTTACCATTATTGTTACCATTGGATGTTCCATTGTTTTAATAATTAGACCATTAACACAGGAAATAGTAAAAGAAGTAGATTTTGCTCCTTTGGAATTATTTTTTGACTACCACTATTGTTGAGGGTAAGAAATCGAAATGAATTCAATAGGTAAACAAAACATCTAGAAAATAACTTTACTTACTTAGAATTTCCATTAAAGTTTCCGGTACTATTGTTTCCATTATTATTACCATTATTATCACCATTATTATTATCACCATTAGCATTGCCATTAGAATCTCCGGAGTTATTGTTTCCATTTGCATTCCCGCTGCCACTTCCAGTGTTGTTATTCCCATTTTCGTTCCCATTTTTGTCTCCGGTATTGTTATTCCCACTGGTGTTACCATTATTGTCACCCGTATTGTCATTACCGTTCTTATTCCCATTTCCAGAACCGGCGTTATTATTTCCACTTGCATTTCCGTTATTCGAACCAGTATTATTGTTTCCGTTTCCATTTCCGTTGTTTGAGCCAGCATTGTTGTTTCCGTTACCGTTTCCGTTATTTGATCCTTTATTTCCATTTCCATTACCGTTTCCGTTACCATTGCCTATATTTCCATTTCCATTACCGTTGCCGTTTCCGCTACCTCGTTTTTCGGCTGCGTAACCGGCTTCGTAAATGCTTTTTTCGATTGGTCGTGCCGAAACTTCTCTCGATCCAAATGAAAGGATCACAATTGCTATACACGATAATAAAATAACGAAAAAAAGTCTTTTTGTCATTTTGTAAAACTTTTGGGTTCAGAAGTTTGATGAGGATGCCAGCTAACAGTAAGAAAGAACTCTTTATATTCTCGCGTGTTATAAAGTCTAATTCTGAATCAGATTGGCTGTGTAATTGAATCTGATTCTGAATCAGATTGGCTGTGTTTATTCCGTGGCTGTCAATTTTCTTGCAACTCAGCCCAAATAATCGTTAGCAATCATTATTTCCGGGATCAAATGAAACTTCTTTTTGAAGTGTATTCTTTAAATTTATCATATTTTGCCACCATTTATTTGCTTCAAAGAAATCCAAGTTAATATGGTGTATTCATTTAAATTAGGAAAAATCTTTGGTATAACTCGATCTTTGCGGGCAGTGTTAGGCAACTGGACTCAACTGGACATATAAAAAATTACGCAATGGACTACTGGAGGTATATATAAAAATTTTATAAGTCCAGTGGACCAAAATTTCAATAAAAATGACTGGATTTAGTACAGTGCCCAACACCGCTTGCAGGACACTGGAATCATTGAACAATGAAAGTACACAAATCCTTCGCATATAATTTTTCGACTGAGTTATTCATATAGGAAGAGGTCAATAGAAAACGAGCAAATTTTATTGACTCTCCTAAGCCAAAAAATTATGGTCTATTCTTAATCCCATTCATTAATGATAATCTTTTTCTCGGCAAAACACCGATATTTTTTTAGTCTGGAATTTCAAACGGCTTGTTAACCGGATCTGAACAAAAATTATTCTGGATTTTTACAGGGTAATTTTTTGGTTGACCCGTTACTCATTTCATATAATTACCAGCTATTGACGCTAACGCGCGTTTTGGGATATTCGACGAATTGACACGTTCACGTGATTCCAATGTGTGCATACAAATTTATTTATAGATGAGAATAGGAAAAGTGACGTATTTATTTGAGTGGTAGATTAACATATAAATTTCATAACGCGCGTTCTTCGCGCTGATCACCAGATTTTCATGCGTCAAATCGTACTGTTGGTATTTTTTTTTCCAGATATCAGAATCTGAGAATTCTTTCATCAATACGAGCAGAACGATAAAATTATCGCTTGTTGTATTGACTTGCCATAATAGTATAATAATAGTTATTATTTACTACATAACCCAAAAATACTTATTGCACACATAGGGTGCGTGAAAATCGAAGTGTGTGTTAAAAAAAATTACAATCGTTTTTTATTTACTCAGGTTTATCAATCGATCGAGAAACAATGACGCCACTTTTCTCAAAAACGATATTTTCTAAAAAAGACATGAATGACATCAATCATTCGTTCGTGTGTGCGTATGTCTCGATGTTTTTTTTTGGTTTTTGATGTTTTTGCTATTGAAACGAACTAAGCGACAAAGCGCGGCGACAACATATATATGCTTTATATAGATATATAGCGACGGCGAAGTTAATCGATGTTTACGATGACGAAGATGATGATATAACGATAATGATATAATTAATGGAATCTATAAATTATTCAATGGTTTCTTCTTTTCATTGTTTTTAAAATGGGAGACGAGTCAATAAATAATTATCATAATAGTCATCATATAATTATCATCATATTTATCTTTGTCATCATCACATCAAGAAAGCGAAAAAAAGTAAATGATACTACACTTTTTTGGGCGATTATCTCATGAATGATGAATTCAAATAAAAGACCATCAAGCTTCCTCCCTTTTTTTCCTGCGTTTTTGCACACTTATTAAAAAATCAACTAATCAATCAATCAAACTTTGCATTAATTAAAACAATAACGATAAACACGCGAATCGTTCATCTTTTTTATGAATAACAATGAGTAGTAACACTGTATCGAAACGATTATCTGTACATGAACTTTGCGAATCAGATAAACTTCCATTAATTCAACATTTTCGTCCCCATAATAATTTTCGTCCCCATAATAATAATAGTAATAATAATAATACTAGTGATAATATTTCATTCGAACAAAAGACATCAGATGGTTTACTTGGTAAACCAGTGGCACTCAACTTTCAGTTAAACTTTCTTAATGACAAGAATCTAAATCAACAAGAACAGACTCGCGAAAACACGTATCAAATGGTGATACCGAAACAAATCGACGGTATAACAACATCAAATCGAATAATCGCAACAAAAACTTCTGATATTTCGCAAATCAATCCCAGTACCAATTCTTGTTCTCCTCAATCAACCACAACACACATTCTAGAATCAATCGCCACTATATTCTCCGGCACAAATGAACCTCATAATAACTGTGAATTTTCACCGTACAACCAAGAACAAGAGTCTATCGCCGAGCAAGATTCCGCATCCTCGCACGAAGATACCCTTCACCCGACAGCACAAGTATTACTTCAAGATCGACGACATCGTAATCTTATCGCAAGTAAAAAATATCGTGCAAAGAAACTGGCATCAGAAAAAGCAATGTACGAGAAAATGACCAATTTAACAAAGGAAAGAATGTTATTGACTAAAGAGAACGAAGCTTTGAAACTGGAGAATGAATCATTAAAGGCAATAATTTCGCGATTGAGTGAGCAACTGGTCGAACAACGGATTGCCAATCGACAGCTTGACAATAATATTGGCACGTCTAACAATAGCATGGGAATTATCGCGGAAAATGCGAAGCCAAAAGATAATAAACATAGGTCAAAAAGGAAAAAAACTGAGCCAAGTGATCACGGCAAGAAAAACAATCCAATCCGGGTGTGTGATGATTTCGAATCTGATTGAAAAAAATAGTTTATTATCTTGCATCAAAAAATTCACATTATCATTTTATTATTCCTAATATCATGATATTCCTATTCGCAATATTACATATCTTTAGCATTAGCTAAATATCCCTATAAATAAGTTGATAGTTGGGAACATGACTTTTCTCAAGAGGGCATTTAACAATCTTTTTACCACGCATAGCACCACGATATATTACTTCCACAAGATCAATAAAGTCTTGCTTTGTCATGAATGATCCAATAAATTTAGTATGATCTGGTGTACTGCATGAATGAGTGAATGAATGAATGAATGAATGAAATGAAATGAATGAATAAAGGATCACAGAGTGTTATTACTCACCCATAATCAACCTTCATATGTTGAGCATTAAAGAAAAAAACCGTTGCTGGAATTAAGGAAATATCAAAGTATTGTATGTATTCCGGGACGTTATCCACTTCAACAGTATAAATTACTGCCATTTTTACAAGCTCAGGTGCCGATTTTGCAAGCTTATTTAAAATTTATCACGAGATGATATTTAGAGTATGATGGATCGAAAGATGACTGATTCACCACTTACGATATGATCTAATTCTAGACATACTGCATCAGCCGCGCGTCCAAAGCGCAACACCACTACAAGTTCTTCAGTGTTGCGGATTACTGCATCAATCTCGGATTTTGTGTTGAGAGTTGGTAGAAGAAAGCTCATTTGTTGTGGATGTGGAAAAATAATGTGCAGTTACACTCGGATCTAGATATGAATTAAAATGGCATAATTTGCTCACATGCACATCATACACTAAAAGATTCACTTTTTATTTATCTTTGCGTCATTGATGCCTTTTTGACGTTATCAATAAAAGATCGATCATTAATCAACTATAAAAATCAAGATCGTAATCGATTAAATTTTAAAAAATGTCCGATCAAAAAACTCTTGGATCAATTTTCTCTCATTCATCAACTTCACACGCACTAATAATTCCTCCTTCAGAAAATAATGACAATCCGCCAATAAAACTTTACTATCCAGACCTTAAAACACAATTAACTTTTTTCCAAGATCAACTCTACAGTCTGACAAACATCCAACAACAACAGCCAATTGCAATCATTCTTCCAAATTCGTTGGAATTCTCGATCACTTTTCTGGGTGTCACGTTATCACGTAATATTGCTGCGCCATTGAACCCGAATTACACTTTAGATGAATTTAAATTTTATGTGGAGGATTCGCAGAGCAAAGCTGTGATTGTGCCACGTGGCGCTTTTGAAAAAAATACACCGGCAGTTAAGGCTGCAAAAGAGTTTGATGTTGCGATTTTGGAGATTTGGTGGGATTTGGCGGATCAACAAATTAAATTGGATTTGAAGAGAGATGTAGAGAAAAATGCAAACAAGTTCAAAGCGCCAAAAGGTGCTGATGTTGCATTACTTTTGCATACTTCTGGGACTACTGGACGCCCCAAAGGTACATTCTGATAATCAATCAAGTGATTTCATCATCCAATTATTAAAAATATATTATATTATTATCCATTTAAAGGTGTACCTCTTACACACAATAATTTGACAACTACCATGAATAATATCGTTAGGACTTATAAACTCTTACCAGAAGATCGTACATTGTTGGTGATGCCTTTGTTTCACGTGCATGGATTGATGTGCGGATTATTGGCTACTCTATTATCTGGGGGCACTGTAGTTATCCCTCCAAGATTTTCAGCGACCACTTTCTGGAAAGATTTTTTGGAAAATAAATGTACTTGGTATACAGCTGGTGAGTTTCGCCTCAAATTGTAGAATTAGACGAGTGTATCCAAAAATAAGGGTGATGTTCGATTTTTTTATTTATTAATAGTTCCAACCATTCATCAAATCTTACTCCGTCATCCACCACCACCAAACGGAGTACCAAAGATACGGTTTATTCGTTCTTGCTCTTCATCACTTGCTCCAGTTACACTTCTTCAGCTTGAACAAGCATTCAAAGCCCCGGTACTTGAAGCATATGCGATGACAGAAGCAGCCCATCAAGTCACATCAAATCCATTACCACCTGCACCGCATAAACCCGGATCGGTCGGAATTGGACAAGATGTTCAAGTGGCAATTCTAAATGAGAATGGCGAACCAACGCATGAAGGCGAGGTTTGCATCAAAGGTGATAATGTCACCCACGGCTACATAAATAATCCCTCTGCCAATAAATCTTCATACACAAAGGATGGTTGGTTCCGAACAGGAGATCAAGGCAAATTCGATGAAGAAGGATATTTATTCTTGACCGGTCGTATTAAAGAGCTGATTAATCGAGGCGGCGAAAAGATCTCGCCGCTAGAAGTTGATTCGGTGTTGTTATCACATCCTACAATTAGTGAAGCAGTTTCTTTTGCCGTGCCTGATGAGATGTACGGGCAAGAAATACACGCGACTGTTGTTCTAAAGAAAGAGCAACAAGGAGATCGTAGCCCTCAAATCACCGAAAACGAAATCCAAAAATTTTGTGGGAAAAGACTGGCCAAATTTAAAGTGCCGAAACGCGTTTACTTTACTGATCTAATGCCGAAAACAGCAACCGGCAAAATTCAACGGAAAAATATTTCCGAGATTTTCTTTAATTCCAAAAAGTCAAAACTTTAAACAAAGAATTTATTACTTTAAAATACTCATTCTATCAGTACATTGTTATATAATTTGATTGGATTCTATATAATAGTTACAGTGCAGGACACTTAAAGACGCCAATAAAATTAGTCATCTTTAAAAGGAGGATCTTTATACAAAGATCATACAAAAAAAAGGAGGCTGCTATTTTGTAGTAAATAGGTCTAGCTACAAAATAACGATCCTCTTTTTAAAAAATAATCACTCATTTCTGATTAGGAAACTCATTATGATCGATTAGTGATTTGAGCTGCTTCAAAATTCTGTAGCCTGCTTAGCATGATTCACAGATATCAGTTAGCCAGCTCAGCGATTTGAAAATCATTACCATATATAGTAAAAAATAAAATCACATGATTTTGGGAATTATTCATTTTTACTTTTTTTAATCCTGAATAAATATTAAACAATATAGAATTTTTCTTTAAAAACAAATTAAAAGATTTAATTGATTGTACTTATTAGTAATTGTATTTCCTATATTTGAAAAAAGTTATTTTGTAGAAACAAATAATATAAGTATAGCTAAATAAATTCATGCTTGTTCTACAAGATTTAAAAGAGTGTTTTTGTAATTATTTTTCTATTTAAGTAAGTTGTATTTGTTATAAAATTCATGTTTTGTTTTATACTTAAAACACTTTGACATATATTAATAAATTTTAAGCTTAATATTCAAAGAAAAACAAATGCTAATCCAGAATTATTGAATAATAATATCATTATATTATAAAAAATATTGTTTATAATTGTACTTTGTTTCAATTATAAATATTATCATTTTAAATTTAGGATCAAGAAAGACTATGAGTTAAAGTTCTGAAAAAAATCTGGTTCAGTTCAAGTTTGATTCAGTTCGAGCTTGAATCTGATTTGAACCTAATTAAAAATTTGATTTGAAAATTTGAACCTAATTAAAAATCTGATTTGAATTTGGTTTGAACTTTAAATCAAACTTGAATCTAATCAAAAGTTTGGTTCGAGTTCAAGTAAATATTTGTTGATATTCTAAGTAAAATTGTAAATCTTAACATGAGCTACAAATTAATATAAAATAGTTAATATTTAAAATGAATATTATATGAATTTAAAAAATAATTTTAATTATTATAATTTTAATCTGCTTTAGTTTTAGTATAATAAATATTTATTTTGCTATAATAATTATAAATTATAATTATAAGTAAAGTTATAATCAAAAATAAGAGCTACAAATTGATATAAGATAATTATTATTAATAATAATTATTCAGAGAATTATATAGTATTTATGATCAAATTTAATAAATATAAATATAAAAATAAAAATGCTTTAGTTATCACTATATAAATTTTTAATTCTTTCTAAATACTATAAATTGTATTTATAAGTAAAGTTGTAGCTTATATTTAGAGTTACAAATTAATATATAATATTATATGCAGATTTTTAATCAAACTCGAATCAGATTTGAATTTGAATAATGATTCAGTTCAAATTTTGAATCTTTCTTGAATTCAAGTCAAAGTCTAGTTCAAGTTCAGTTTGAATTTTAAATTGAACTTGAATCCAGATAAAAGTTCAATTCAGTTCAGTTTATAGTAATATTATTATAAATAATCCAGTTATACTTAACTCTTTTTATCTTTTTATTATTGATATCTTGATTTTATCATATACTTTAAGAATTTATTGTTAATATTACTATTGTAATATATTATATATTGTTACCATTCTACCTTTCATCAGTTATATCACGTTATATTTTAGCGCAGTAATGTTCATTTAAAATTTTTTCTTTTACTTTTCTATTTTTTATTTTTTTATCCAATAGCATTAATTTACATTTTTATCCAATTATTTTATATTATTATCACATCATTTTTGTTTGTATGTCATCATTATTTAATTTACCAATCATCTCATACTATTATTACATTATTTTATATTTTA
>CAJVPL010001478.1:0-13685 GCA_910591945.1 Ambispora gerdemannii | reverse complement strand
TTGCATAGAAAATAAACAAGTCGCGAGCGGCAAGCAACACGGCAAGCACAAGTTTTTACCACCCGTTCCGTTTCGTCTGTTCTAATCGTCAAACAAGTTGAGCACAACAAGCACAAGTTTTTACCATTCGTTCTGTCCGTTTCGTCCGTTCTAATTGTCAAGCAAGTTAAACACAAGCACAACAAGCACAAGTTTTTTACCATCCGTTCTGTCCGTTTCATCCGTTCTAATCGTTAAGCAAGTTAAGCACAACAAGCACAAGTTTTTTACCATCCGTTATGTCCGTTTCGTCCGTTCTAATTGTCAAGCAATAAGTATAAGCACAAGTTTTTACCACCCGTTCCGTTTCGTCCATTCTAATCGTCAAGCAAGTTAAGCACAACAAGCACAAGTTTTTACCATTCGTCCTGTCCGTTTCGTCCGTTCTAACTGTCAAGCAAGTTAAGCACAAGCACAAGTTTTTTACCATCCGTTCTGTCCGTCTCGTCCGTTCTAATTGTCAAGCATGTCAAACAAGTTAAGCACAACACATTTTATACCATAATGTCAAGTTCTAGTTCTAGTCCTAGTCCTAGTCCTAGTCCTAGTCCTAAAATGCTGTGTGTCGCGCATGTTGTGTATCGTGGGTTGTATGTGAAAAGAAAATTATGTGTTTTTGCCGTGGTGGTGGTGGGTGGTTTTATATAACTTTCGACTAAATAATAATTACAATATCGTACGTGTATCGATAACGATAACGATAATAGATCATTCCATAATATTTTTTTTATTATAACATCACAACATCACAAAGCCAAAATACATTGCGTGGGAAGTTAAGGTGAAGACATGGTTGGGGATAACTAGTAAAAATTCGCGTGTTTGGGTTATCGTTATTGAATTAGTCATTATTATTTATACATGTACAGTACATGGGTTTTTTCGCGATCTGCAAGCCACAATTATGATATATTAGTGAACGTTATCGATTACTAATTTATTACAAGTGTTCAAGCGGGTATTACGCCAATACGTATGGTAAGTTCAAGAAAGATGGGTCGAAAAGTATAACAATTACAGCAAAAAAATACCATACCGATACTTCTTTTGCTTGATCCGACAATACTTATCAGCGTCAAAGCGATATGACCCAAACATGCGAATTTTACTAATTACCCCCAACCATGTCTTCCCACGCAATGTATTTTGGCTTTGTAATGTTATAATAAAAAAAATATTATAGAATGATCTATTATCGTCATCGATACACGTACGATATTGTAATTATTTATTTAGTCGAAAGTTATATAAAACCACCCACCACCACCACGGCAAAAACAAATAATTTTCTTTTCACCTACAACCTACGATACACAACATGCGCGACACACAGCATTTTAGGACTAGGACTAGGACTAGGACTAGAACTTGACACTATGGTATAAAATGTGTTGTGCTTAACTTGTTTGACATGCTTGACAATTAGAACGGACGAAACGACAGGACGAATGGTATAAACTTGTGTTTGTTGTGCTTGTGCTTAACTTGCTTGACAATTAGAACGGACGAAACGGACAGAACAGATGGTAAAAAACTTGTGCTTGTTGTGCTTGTGCTTAACTTGCTTAACGATTAGAACGGACGAAACGGACAGAACGGATGGTAAAAACTTGTGCTTGTTGTGCTTAACTTGTTTGACGATTAGAACGGACGAAACGGACAGGACGAATGGTATAAACTTGTGCTTGTTGTGCTTAACTTGCTTGACAATTAGAACGGACGAAACGGACAGAACGGATGGTAAAAAACTTGTGCTTGTTGTGCTCAACTTGTTTGACGATTAGAACGGACGAAACGGAACGGGTGGTAAAAACTTGTGCTTGCCGTGTTGCTTGCCGCTCGCGACTTGTTTATTTTCTATGCAATAGACTCAGAACGGCGGAAGCGGGCCGGTTGAACAACCCATCACCACGCTGCGGAAAAGCTTGGTATGAAGAGAGCCCTTGAGGAGAGCTGAGAACGACGGAAATTCATGGAGCGAAAGAGAAAAGTGTATTATTTTTTATTGTGTTGATTGTGATTTTTTATTATTGGCTCCAGAAATACCTAATGGATTTCTCGGGTCTTGGCATTGCTCAAATGTGAAAGCCAACTGATGAGTCCTGTGAGCTAGGACGAAACCCAAGAATACATAATGCTATGCAAGTAGACATGTTGCAAAAAAATCAAGATCAAATTTTATTATCGCATTAGGACATTTCAATCATTAAAGCACCGTTTCTTAAAAGCTATTTTAATGTAATGGAGCACCTTTTTCACTCGTAAATATCGGAGGCATATCACTTAAAGAGTATCGAAATAGGTCGAGCGTGAGGAAAATTCGCGATAAACGAGATAAATCGTTAAGTGACGAGGGAAATTTGTACAAGGTATTTTTATGGCACCTTACTGATTTTTATTTCTAAATGACTTTCTAATAAATAAATGACCAATAACGAAAAGTTGGAAGAATATCTTGACACGGCCACAAAAGACTACAATTATTTCAACGATCTTTTAAAAAAAGTACTTCCGCAATTTCTCGAATATCGTACCAATTCATTGAACCTATTTTCGAGGAATTCTATCATATGCAACTGAAAATCTATGGTCTTTTGCTGGACCGGATGGACCGTTTAGTGGATAGCGGATACTTTGATGTGAACTCTGATAGCATGAACGGGTTTGATGAGAGACGTGGGGATATTCAGGAAAAGATGAAAGTATTGACGCTGCTTGGACGACGAGCAAAACATGAGGAACGACGTAATATAGTAATAGTGGTAAGAGGGATAGGGGATTATTTTGAGTAATTGCATATTTTATGTATTTAAATAGCTTGCGTTTCAATTGATATTTTGCTTCGTTCTTGCGAGCAGACTTACAAGTTGAACGATCATCAGGCAGTTCGAAAATATGCATAACCAGCCAGCACAGAATTATTAGACGAGATAGAAGAATACGACCACGAAGACGACGTGTCACCGCCGAACACAGCTTCGCCTACTAATTATACATCAAGAGACATAAATAACAACAATTAAAGTAGTACTACCACTAGCAGAGTTGCCGGCCTTCATAACAATTTTAACAATAGTAGCTAGCAATGCAAAGTCAGCGTTCGCCACAACCATCAAGCCCAAAAAATTATCGTCGCCACGTCCCCCTCCCCCACAAAACCAGCCATCAAATATGTGATAGCACTGTATGATTACAATGCATCGACGGATGACGATTTGACTTTTAAAAAAGGATGATCGTATTTAGTTGGTTGAACTATACTTGCTGGCCAAATTCATTTTAGTCAAGTGGCCATACAAACACAAATCCAAAATGGAAAAAACCCAAAGTTCATATTGGACAAACAAACTAGACAAACTGAACAAATGGACAAATGGACAAAATGGACAAAATGAACAAATATAATACACAAATGAACAAATTGAACAAATGAACAAATGAACAAAATGAACAAATACAATGAACAAAATAAATAAACTGGACAAATGATCAAATGTCAAATTGACAAAATGGACAAATATAATAAACAAAATAAACAAATATAATAGATAAAATCAAAATTTATTTAATACAAAAAAATACTAATAAATTAATCAATAAAATTATCAATATTAAACTTTCTATTATCATAATTAATAATCACTATAAACTGAGTTTCACTATTTACATTTAAATCTATTGTAAAATCAATCAATTCACTAATATCAAGAGTTAAGAATTTTGATTTTCTAAATTCAAATTATTATTATTTCAAAAATAAAATTTATATCTTAATCAAATATATTATTATCATTTTCTATAACAAATGAAATTTGATGAAATTATTCTTGAATAAATAAATTATCATTAACAAAATTCAATTCAACTTTAGTATTGACAACAAAATAAGAATGAATTTGAGTTATAGATTCAAGTCACTCAATATTTAATCTAATAAAAATAAAATATTATTTTATATTTATAATATATAATTATTACTTGATATATCATTTTTCATATATCAGAGAAAATTCTTTCAACTATTATTATAAGAAATAATTATATGCAATTTTAAAGCAAGTATTTTGATATATCATTTTCATCAAAAATTTTGTAATTACTTAATTTTTGCTCAACAAAAATTAAGATATATTACAAAGAAAATTAATATAACTTTAGTAACTCAATAATAATCAAATTAATTTGTCCTGTTATTTTTATATTATATCCTATTATATGATTATATTTAGTATATATTATTATCTTTTTGATATCTAAATTATAATAATTACATTTTTGTATACTTTTTGTTTTATTTTGTTTTATTGTTTTACTAAATTTATTTATTTTTGTATTTTTACTATTAAACTTATATGTTTACTATTGATTTATCTCATTTATATTTCTATCACACTTTTATTTCATTATTTTAACTAATTATTCTTATATTTATTTTATTTTCATTTTCACTTTTGTTAAAATTATTTTTTTTATCTCTTAATTTCTTTTATTATAATTATTTATAATTATGTTTATATTATTATTTTCTTTTTTATAATACTTCTTTTTACTTAAACTCTTACTTTTTCTTATTTTTAATTACTAAAATTGCAACTAATTTTCTTTTATATTTTTTTGTTAATGAATTTATATAATTTTTTATTTATTTTTTAATATTTATACTCTTTTTGTATTATTAATATTGTTTATAAATTATAATATAGTTTAAAATAGTCATTAGTTATATAAATTATATAAAAAATTGAAAATATATAAAAGAAAAATCTCTTGTCACTAGAAACTTTCATGCTCTAATTCTTTTATTTAATAAATAATAAATAATTAGACTTATTAGAGTACCAATTACAAAATATAAATAAAAATAACTAACAATAATCAAATAGAACTTATTGAAATTATCTAAAAATATAAACTAAAATAAACAAAAACAATAATGTTAATGATTTATTTAGAGTGAAGAAGCATTCACTACTTGTAATTCCAAGATTTGAAGATAATTCACAAAAATAATAGTATATTTACAAATAAAATATTACTAGTAAAAACTTATTTTATTTTATTAGGTATTATCAATAAGTCTTGTTATTTACTTTAAAGTTATTTGTTAATTTCTTTAATTCTTTTTATATTTTCACTTTAATTTTTTATTTATTTTTATCTTTTATTATTATTAAATAGTTAATTTGTATACAAGCTATCATAAAAGATCTTTAAAATCTTTAGTAAATCCTATTAATCATAATTTATTTAGTTTTTGTTCTTTTATTATTATATTATTTATTAATTTTAACAATTTTTGAATTAATAAGAACAATATTGTCACGGGTTGATCGTGATTAAGCGTAATTGATGATTTTGCCTATAACAATGGGTTGGAGAAAGTAATTAGATTGAGTAGTATTCAGACGTTTCTAATTCCCATGTTGATATCTACAGATATCATTCAGTATGACGGTAAAGAGAGGAGTTTAGTTGGGTCAGTTTGTAGGTAAGATGTTTTTGGGTTTAAGTTTTTACGTAACGGGTTATTGACAATATTCTTCTTATTAACTTCCAATCGTTGCTTTTTCTAGCTAAAAGTCTTAAACTGTTTAATCACAAAGCGCTTTTTCAATTAATTAATCAATATGTCGTTTAACAATATCAACACCTTTTCTGGACTAAAGGATCTAATCACAATCAATTATAATAATTTTACAAGTCTAATTTACTTGAAGAAGAATTGTACGCAATTTAATTCTGTATTTTTATTAATATCCACGAGGATTATATATACATATTTTTGGTTACATTATGAAGTATTGTTTCGGAACTCACTGCATAATATACTCTATTGTTTAAGAGAGATTTTAAGATTGAAAAAAAAAATAGAAAACAAGAGCAAGATCAAAAGCGAATTTAGAATAGAAAACAAAAGTGAAATAAAAATATAAAACAAAAGCGAAATAAAAATAGAATTTCAAAGCAAAATTAAATTAACAAAATCAGGTTAGGCGAATTTACCAAAATTGAGAGATTAGTGAAATTATTCTTAATCTGGTAACATCTAGCCCATCAAAAAAAGAGTCGAGCTCCTGTAAGATGGTTAAATTCATCGTGAAATTTCGTTAATCTTTGAAATTCATAGCTTGAATACGTCGTTTGGCATTAACGTTAGATGTTCATTTATCTTCGCGTAATGATTCTCGAATATTTGATATGTATGTTTCGCAATCTGGTAGTGTCGATCTGGAGATGAAATGTGATGTTGCCGGCGCAATTTGAACTTTAGGGTTTGTAATTTTCATCAATATTTTCTTGGTGTTTTATCGAATAATTCTCCAAGTTGATAATATTTTTGGAGTTGTAGGTAACCATCGCTTTTGTGTTGAGTAATATCAGTGCTAATGTGTTGGACTCGATGTTCCCAGTCATTGGTTGGGTTGAATTGGTACACCAATTTGAGCTCTTCGTCAGGCAAATTCCTAATTTTGATTATAATTTTGTTAATGAATGATGATCTACTTGACTTATCAGTCAAATCATTCATCAGTTGATTGTTATCAATCTCGATCATCCTCATTTGTTCGTCCTTGCTGATCAGGATTTGGTTGGACATCATCGTGATGGCTCTTTGGAATTGGTGCTCCTGTAATAATTGGGCCAGGTGGAAGGTAGAAGTTATGACTTCTTTTTGCCAGTTGTGGTTTGCTTGATCCATTTCTTCCTCTTCTCTCTCTCTTCTTTTTTTTTTTTTGTAGAATTCGTATTCTTATATTTGACAGTTTTGTCAATCATCATTGTTGTACACGTGTTTAATGTTTGTTTGTTTGTTCGTGATTCAAGTGTTAGATTTTACTTGATTGGGATAATTATCACCATTTTATTTGTTTTAAAGATGGTCTCCTAAATTATTTTTGGAAAAAATGATATTTCGGCAAATAATTCAGTTTTGCTATGTTGCTTATATTAATGAATACTTAAAAACCACCTAGAAATGCTTGTTTTGATTTGTAGAATCCAAATAATTTCAGAAAACAATTTTGGCTACTAATAAAATAAGTCATAATAATTTCAGATTTAATTTCAGCAAGTTAATTTTGGCAAATTATTTAATTAGATAACGTCATTTCGGCAACCATCCTTAATTTGTTTGCTATTATTAACTTTCTTTTCCTTCTCCCTTCTTTTTTTTTATAGAGTTCTCGTTTGTTCATAGCATTATTCAGAATGTTCTAGTCATGTCCATTCATGATATTTTTTTAGCTGCGCCCGTTGAAAGCCTTCTTTAGTAGTTGGTCATGTTGATTTCGCAATCTATAGGTATTGTTACTATAGGACTCATGAATGTAATACCATTCAACATTCCATTGTGGTTTGAACTTATCTCCATGCTTGACGTGTTGTGCCATATCATAGATCAACACTTTTTCACCAATTTCGAAGAGGTGACTTTACGAAGTCTCTGGTCGTGGCGCAATTTGGATTTTTGCTGGGTTTTGTCTATATTTTACTGAGCATCCTGAATTCAGGCAGGCAATTTATAGATCAAGGTAAAGATTCATTTTTCCATTTGGTCTTCGAAGCCAGTATCGTTTTCTTGATAGGTTTCATATTGTAATTTGATGGATAGTCTAACTTCGCGTCCATAGATCAAGAAGAATAGTTCATGACGCATGATTGAATTCCTTAATGTTCAGTAGGCAAAGAGGGCAGCTGGAATATACACATCTCACTCATTTTCCAATGTGATACAATATTTTTGCAAGACCGTACAGAGCGTTCGATTGAATCATTTTACTATACTGTTCGTCTGGGAGTGGTATGGAGAAGAGAACTTGTGCTGTATATTGAAGGTTCATGTTAATTCTTCGATGATTGAGGCTGTGAATTCTGTTTCTTGGTCGGATTGTATTTCCTTAGGACAACCGTGTCGACAAATGATTTCTTCAAAGATAAATCAGGTGACGGTGGAGGCTTCTTTATTTGGTATGGCTTTGGCTTCTGGCCATTTGGTCAAATAATCGATAGTCACTACTATGTAACGATTTTCTCTTTCTGTTATTTTACAGGGCCCAACTAGGTCGATGACGATTTAATTGAAAGGCTGGTTCACTTTAATTGGATGCAGCGATTGTTTGGTTACGCATCCACCAGTTTGCTGGCAGGCTTCACAAGACTTTACAAAGTCTTTGATATCAGTTTCCATGTTATTCCACCAGTAACAAATTGCAATTCATTGGTACATTCCTTCATAGCCGAAATGTTCGGATAGCAGGTCCGCGTGTAGATTTTCGATTATTGCTTTAATTTTGGTCTTCTTGAGTACGTGCAAAGGGTTGTTGGGTTCCTTTTGTCAGTTTATTTTAAATAGTAGCTCATTCTGAATTATAAAGTGTTTGGCTTGATTTCAGATTCTTTTCTGCTGATCCTCATTATATCCTACAGGATAACTTTCATTTTCCAGGTACCGTAAGAGATCGAAATACGTGGTTAAGTCCATTTTTCTTTTGTATTTATTGTATTAATGATTCTAATTTTAGTTATTATTATTTATTTATTTTATTTTATTATTATTTTTTGTGTTTTTGTTATTGTTGATTTTGTTCACGTCTTATTAATCTGGATGGGTTCCTATTGTTGACCGATTCGAAAGAGTGCGTCTGCGTTTTGGTTTAGTTTACCAGGGCGATAAGTGACGGTGAACGTATATTCTAACATATTCATGATCCATCATAAAACGCGTGGTTCTGGGTTAACTTGTTTGGTGAACAACCATCAGAGCACGTTGTGATCTGTGATAATTTCAAAGAGTGTTCCGAGCAAATAGTGACAGAACTGGCATACTTCCCATACAACAGCTAATGCTTCTTTCTCGGTTACGCTATAACGTTTTTCTCCAGATTTAAGCGAGACACTGGTGTAGATGACTACACGTTCTTGACCTTGATCATCTTTTTGTGACAATACCGCTCCTAATCTGGTGTTGAAAGTGTCCGTGTAAAGATAGAATTTTTGGGTAAAGTCGGGATACATCAGTATCGGGGCCGAGATAAGTCTTTTCTTTAATTCTTCGAAAGTCTCTTCTTGTTTTTCTCCCCAAATGAATTTAATATCAGTCTTCAGTAAGCGGAATAGAGGGATAGTGATTTGGAAAAAGCCCTTTACAAACTTCTGATAGTATCCGACCAATCTGAGAAATAAACGAAGTGATTTAACTGTACGTGGTTGTGGGAATTCTTGGAGTTTTTTTACTGTGGATGGATTGGTCGAAATTCCTTCTTCGGTGATGATGTGTCCCAGGAATGGTAGACTTTTTCTGACAAAATTGCATTTCTTTAAATTTAATCTAAGTTCAGCTACTCCAATTCGTCGAAATGTTTTCTCCAGGTGCTGCAGATGATTCTCGAAATTTTCAGAGTATATATTTATGTTGTCAATATAAGCCATCGTAAACTTTTAGTTATAATCATCTAGCATTGCATCCATCATTCATTGAAAGATCGCGGGAGCGTTGCAGAGTCCAAACGGCATTACATTGAACTCATAGAGACCTTCCCTGGAGATAAAAGTGGTCTTTTTGATGCTTCGTTTGTTCATACCGATTTGCCAGTACCCGCTGGTGAGATCTAACAATGAGTACCATTTGGCATGATCCAGATTATCCAACATTTCATCAATCCTAGGTGAGGGATACGCGTCCTTTTTTGTAATGTTGTTAATTTTTCTATAATTAATGCAGAATCGTTTCTTCCCATCTCTTTTACTGACTATGATGATAAGTGAAATCCAGGGACTGTTGGATCGTCGTATGATTCTGGCATTCAGCATTCTTTGCACTTCATCATGAATAAATTCCTGATCCGGCAAAGTGGCTCGATAAGCTCTTTGTCAGATCAGTCTCTCATCACCAGTATCGATTTGATGTCGCACTAGGTTCATTCATCTTAACTCGATCATGTCAGCAGTTTTACGGCCCAGAATTATTCTTAATTCCTTAATTTTTTAATTTTGATCATGTGACTCCACATAGATTGTAGAGATAGCAGAGATAGCAGAGTTCTCAGACATATCAACATTATCTACTATATCATATTTATCCAACATGTATAATATATTTCACATTGTAATAACTTAACCATAAATTATTTTATATAAATAAAGGACCTTTTGGATAAACCAAAAGGCATTAATTGATCAATACAAAATTTAGCTAGTCAATAAACTGCTTTTTGTTTATTGTTTAATAAAATTGTATATTAATTGATTTTATAATTATCAAAATTGTTATAACACTTACCTTATACACTACTGGACATTCAACCAGGTTGCTATAGAATATCAGTACTGTATTGCTATAGAACCATCATTACACTAAGTAAATACAAAGGAAAATATTTATTAGTAGTAGTGTTTCCTATTCTAGATTAATAGAATAGAAGAAGTCGCATTGCGTCACGATCCTAAAGCAACTGAATCGAATCGCCGAATTATTGAAATAGACATTGATTGAACACCTACGTTACGAGAATACCTAACTGAGCCCAAGGAACTTGTGACAGTGGCAAAAATCCCTCAATATATATCTAATAGTTTATTAAGTTAATTGGTTTATTGTGGAGTTAGTTTTCTTTGTTCAATCATTTCCTTGTTCTGATCTTTATTCAGGAAGTATGCTTCTATTTCATTACGACCTGTGGATCCAAAACTAGTGCTTCCTTGACTCGATTCTCCCAATTCTTTTCTTGTCAGAATGACTCGTATTTTGGTGACCTTGGCTAACTTTAGGAACACTGCTTGGACTATTCATTCGTTTGATTGGATGTCGTAGGCTGAGTTGAGTTGTTGTATAATAGCACTCTAATGTCTCCCATGTATCTGGCATCAATCATTCTGCTCTTCACCTCAATTCCTTGTTTTACCAAAGAAGATCAGGACATCAGTTGACAGATGGTGCTGGATGGGATCTCGAAGACAATATGAAGATCGATTATAATAGTTTGGCTCGGATTGATGCGAATAACTTGTTCGCTCAGATTTCATAAATCGAAGCTGACATCCGTGATATGTGCTCATTCGGGCAACTTTCCCTTTCCTTCGTTATCATATACCTTGATGAGGTAATTAACATTTCTTGCATTGTTAGCTTGTTCTTCATGAATTTTTATGCTATTTCTTTCATTGGCTTCTTTGCCAGTCGACTGACTACTCGAGTGGAAGGTGTCTCCGGTTTTGTGGCTCTGCAATTGGGTTTCATCCACTCTTTGGATGTCATCGACTTTGGTTTCAATTTTATTTTCGGTTGCCTGGGGTACTAAATTAAATTTGACCTTTCTCTTGTCAATTCTCTCGACTGGTTCCAACATTCATCTACAGCCGTCATACTGTTTGGAATTACACAGAATCAGGCAACTGAAACATAGTTTAATATTGATATATTCTAATCAGACCAATTGTAGACGTCATGTTGGAGATAGTTACTGATAGATCGATGTGAAGATTTCGGCTGCGGAGGCTTCTTCAGATCTGTCATAACCAATATATTGTATTTCATTTTTCACATCGTATTCAGTAATGTAGCGAGATAGAATCGCTTTTTCAATTTCATTACATTCATGGTATACTGTGAGTAAATTTTCTTCTTCACGTAATTTTTGAATCGTGTCACTATTCTTTCTCCAGCCGTTGTGATCGAATGCGTAGATACATTGCTCCAGATAAGAGCAAAAATATCTCGTCAGACGATATTCACCAATACCATACATTTCAGCTGCAGGGGCATGAGATTCACATTAGGTGCATACTGAAGGTTAAGCTTTCCTTTTCGAATGCAATCCTCACAATACAAGTTCTTGGATTTATTTTGTTCAATTATTGATCTCACCGTTACTTCATCCACATAATATTTGCAACCGAAATACCGTGCTGTTCATTTTTCGAGTTGAAAATAGGCAAGAGTGACCTGTTTGGTTTGAAATTTGGTTTTAGTAGGAGGAATTTTATCGGAGAGTCATTGATATTCCACTTCCATTCACCAATCCTTAGGTGAGCCATCAGCGAGGATCATAAAGAGATTTTTAGGGGTCTGAAGTTTTATATTGACCCAAGTAGTGAGCTCCTGGTAAAATTTTTGACACTCTTGCTTTGAGCTTGTGAGTTTCTGTCGACATTAACATTCAGCCAGTCCCTTCCAGTCGAATCTTCATCAGGAATTGTGATAGTGTGTTTGATCAAATTTCGCTTGGAGGTGTGTGTATTCGTCCCAGGTAGTTATAGTGTTCTTTATCTGAATTCCTTCTTTATAAATCTGTACATTTCTAATCTTTGGTATTTTTTCAATTATATAGTGAGGATCCTTCCAAAATCCACTTCATCAATTGTCCTGATGGGTGTCTGAATTCTGGTCCAGAAGTCATTAGAATGCCAACATAGAAAATTACGATTTTCTAATTGTTGTTCTTCGATTTTGTACTCATTTTCAGATAACTCATCGTCAGAGAGCTCGGAGTCAATAGTATCAGATTCGATAATGACTGGATTCTTCTGACCATGTATGTATTTAACGGCAATTTTTGCTTTTTGCCCATCCCATTCTAATGTCATTATTCCCTTTTTAATGTCGATGTTGACATTTATCTTTTTTAACCAATTTATGCCAACCAATACGCTGAATGTTCTTGCCTCGGTCACATTGACTTCTGCTGGAATTATGATTCCGTCGACTGTGATCGGGAAGTCATCGATCGCTCTGAGAGGTTGCTTTGACAGTCTGTTAATATCAGTCATAGTAATGTATGACTTTCGTTGGATTTTGATGTTGTGCTTCTTCAAGAAGTCGTGGCTGACTACACATCCCGAAGCTTCAGTGTCTATAATGAGATCAATGGATATCGTTCTGATTTTGGCTTCGCACCAAGCTGAGGTAGTTTTCTTAGTATGACTAACCATTCCCATAGTCCTCCTTGTAGTCTTCCTTCTAATAGATCATCTCATCTCTTTTTGACATTTTTATCCGTTGTTCTGGAGAGGCCTTGATGAGTTGGGCGATCATGATGTTGGTCTTGGTGGTAGCGAGATCGTCTAGGATATCGTAAGGAACAACGTGTGATGCTAACACAGGTAGTTCAATTTTGGTTTTCTTTTTCTTTTTTTTATCTTTGAGTTTACTTACCACTGGATTTTGATCGATTATAGGTTTGTCATTCCGCTCGATAGTTTGATCTGTATCATTTTGTGCATCATCTTTTCATTCCAGCCTTGCTCGTTTGCATCCTCCTACCATATAGTCGTGCGTTGCCAAGAGTGATGATGTCGATGCATCAGGAACATTAGCTTGAGGTGTTTGAGTTGCCTGTAAAGCAGTCATAAGCGTTTGAATCTGTGAGAGTAGTGTATTAGTATTAGTCAAATAGTTATTATTCGTGACTGGGGCTAGACTTGGGATTATCTTGGTTGGTGCAAAGGAGTCATTGCTTTCAAAGGCTGAATTTGTATTATAAGTTGGTTGTCAGTTTGGTTGATTATTCATCTGGTGATTGTTGTTATTAAGAGGGTTCGTACAGTACCATTGCATATTGTCATGATATGACTTTTAACGAACAATCTTATTGGATAAGATTTATATTAATTATTATTGGATTATATATATTAGTATTTCTATTGGATAG
>CAJVPL010001477.1:0-13686 GCA_910591945.1 Ambispora gerdemannii | reverse complement strand
AAATATATTTTTTAAAACTTCAAAGAATATAAAGAATATAAAATGGCAAAGAATGTTAAAGTCAAATTTATATCATTAACAAACTTCAAAGAAGTTTTGTAAAATTTAAAAATTAGCATGAGTTGTGTATTTATTGTTTATTGATCACAACAATAAATAAACAAATCTGCAGTGATCTGTAAATATGCAAATTATTGCAGCTTTTTTTGATCAAAATCTGCATTTTTGCAGTTCTTTGCAGATTTTTGTTAATTTGATCAAAAAAAACTGCAATGATCTGTATATTTGCAGATTATTACAGATCTGTTATCTCCTGAATTTCCTGATGTGGACAATAGTACAATCACACTGACGACAAGTTCAATTCAAAAATGTAGAACCAAAACCTAAAGAGGAATGGTCACCAGTCAGCACTCACAAAAGAGACATCAGTTATGTTAGTAGTGGAGACATGTCAACAAGAATTCTTAGAAGTGCAAAATTAATTAAAGATGTACAAGCATATGAAGAAGGAATTAGAGTTCAAATGAGAAAGTTTAACTGGGAAGATATCTGATGACTTGATGAAAAATTCCTACAAAAATGTAGATGGAATAGCTGATGATCTTTTAATTGGAAAGAACCAAATACAAAATGCTGGTGCCATAACCAATTATACATCCTGGACCAACAATATCATTAATGTTATAATGACTTAGCTGACTGAATTGCCATCAAAAGACATAAACCATATTATGCTAAATACAAAACTAGTAATGACTGGGCTGAAGAAGTAGAACAACTTTATTTGAAAACTCAACATCTTGATCAACACTTTGATACCCTTGGAGAAGCTTGACAAGCGATCAACCCAGCTTTCGAAATTATAAGATGTGAAATGTGTAGAAAATATGTCAAAGAATATTTTTCCAAATCATATCTTACTTCAGAAAATGTTTTCAAATTGGCTTGTGAACAATACCATGAAGAAAAGCAACTTAATCTTCCACCCTGCTCATACTGCGGAAATCGAGATGAACCCAGGAATAAAGATGGCGCAGAAAATATGTGACATTTATTTGTCACCTGTTGCAACACGTTGCAACTCCAAAATTTTATAAGCTGCAACTAGTTGCAACTAGATAATGCTTTATTTGTCACTACATTGCAACAGTTACCATGCCATCTTTAATTGAGCACATAAAAAGATATAATATTTTGAAAATCAAATAAAATAATAATAATACAAGATTTGAAATATATAAAAAATATGAGAAATAGAAAATGTTTGAAAAAGATTTTTGTTAAGAAAGATTTTTCTTTTCTGTTACAATATATTAAGTTAAAACTCAGACAATATCTTTATTTATATATTTTTTGAAAATATAAAAGTAAACTAAATAATTATATAAATATAGAAATTTAGATAAAAATGAAATAACTAATTATATAAAAGTGAAATAATATATATAAAAGTGAAAAATTAAAAAAGTAAAATAATGAAAAAGTAAAATAAAAGTGAAAAATTGAAAAAATGAAATAATGAAAAAGTAAAATAATATATATAAAAGTTAAAAATTAAAAAAGTGAAATAATAAAAAATTGAAATATATATAAAAATGAAAATTAAAAAAGTAAAATAATAAAAAAGTAAAATATATAAAAGTGAAAAGTTGAAAAAGTAAAATAATAAAAAGTAAAATAATATTAGATAATTTTACTATTATATAAATATTTTTAGAATTTTCATGTTTTTTAATTATTTTTGAAATTTGTGATTTTTATATCACTAATGTAACAATAAATTAAAAAAATACACTTATTATATATAATAAAAATAAGTAATTATACATTATTATTTGATCAAATTATTTTTTTTAAATCATTTTCTGAGAAAATAGATAGCTTATATTCAAGTTTACTTATTTTTTTTAAAAATATTTTTTGATAATTATCATATTTTCTCTCTTATATCTGTTTATATATACTTTTTTCTTTATCTTAACATATGTATATTCAAGTACTTTTAAATAATTTCTTGCTATATTAAAATAAAAAGTTGAAGATAATGCAAATCCAAGTTTTGACAAAATAATTTTATTTATCTATATTATTAATATTTGTGAGGTAATATCTTATTTATATTTTTGAATATATAATTTTACTTAAAAAAGAATATTCTTATTTTAGAAAAAGCTTTATATTTTAACATGATATTCTTAACAAGAATAAAGAATTTTATGAGTTATTATATACTTATATATTTAAGAATAAATATATTTAGCATAATATACTTCTTTTTCTACTGTGTTAATAATAATTTTGCTTGTTTTTATTTTTGAATAATTATATTTTACAAGTTGAAGTTAGAGATGAATATCATTTAAATATATTTAAATCTTACTATTTATATTTTTCTTTTTGATATCTAATATTAGATTTTTGTGAGCGGTTGAAAATTTATTATGCTAATTGCAATTCTTATTCTTATTATCTAATTATCTGTCAATATCATTATTTGCTTTTATTAGTCAATTTCTTTAGCAGATCTTTTGATATTTCAAAAAATATATAATGTAAGAATTTTTTTACTATTATTACCATAGTAATATAAATTTCCCTAATTTAATAATTTTTCTTTGATTATATAAAATTTTCTTTTTCTTAATTTTTACAATTTATCATTATTTTTATCCAATCGTATAATTATCTCATACTTATATTATTACTCTAAATCTTATATTTATATCCTAAATATTATATTTATTCCCTTTTTCTTATTTCTATATATTTTTATCATTCTAAATCTGAGATTACAATTTGATCACAAATATCCTATATTAATATTAATATTTAATATATATTTAGTAATACTGTATAGATTAATTAGTTAATATATTTATAGATTCCTTTTTTTATATTTTATTTCTTCTTGTATATTTTTATTACACAAAAATCTTGATTTCAAATCTTGAATTTAAAACCTTAATCTGAAAATCTTAATCTAAGATTACAAAATATATATATTAAATAATATTAATTAGTAATACTATAGTAATTTTTGTATTCGAAAAATGTATAAAAGAATCTGCTCTCTCAAATTGAAATAAATAGTTTTAGTTGACTTAACGATTAATCACAGATTGAATTATTTGGAAAATATAATTAAAAAAGCTTATTATTATAATAATAGTAATCTTTTGATTCCTTTTCTAATTATACTAGTACTCTTTCTCTCACTTGGTTTTATTCCTTTGACCATATAAAATTGATTTTGAATATTTATTATAATGTTATATTGATTTTGATTTGATATTTTTGACTTTAATATTTTGATTTATACTTTTTGATTTTCATATTTTTGATTTTTATATCCTTATGATATTAGTTTTATTTGAATTGTTATTTTTAATTTATACTTTTTAGTATTAGTATTTTACACTTTAGTTTAGTTTTTCCTTGATTAATAGTGACTTCACTTATTAATCATTATAAATCTTTTGATTTATTTTTATTCTTTTCCTTATATTTTTGTCTCTTTGTCAAATTACTTTTGTAATTTAGACCTTTGAACACACAATATCTGTAGATATTGGCACAGACCTTAGAAATCTTTGCTAATATTTATAATTCATTCTCTTTACTTAAGTTTAATCACCCCTCTCCCAACATCATATGCTTATAGTGATTCTCAGTGAAAACCACTATCCAGAATCGCTGTAATAGCATTACTAGTCTTCGTTGTTATACGATTACCATTACATGATTGCGTTACTAGTCTTTACATGATCATGTTATTTGTTCATTATGCGATTGTGCTACTAGTTTTTTCATTTGTTAATTGGGTTATTTCAGAGTTTTTAAAGAATAATCCTACAGCAAGAAACTGCAAATTTGCAATTGGATTATGCTGCTAGCAATCGTGATACTATATTTCATTTGTTACTCAACGTGCTATTAGTTTTTCACATTATACTATCACTAAATTAATTATCTATTTCTATTAGGCGCATGTCATCACATTGTTTTACTTGATATGAAAAAGCATTCAGACTCTAAATATGCCGCATTTGAATTTCGTACTAGAAAGATTTCTGTTGCTAACATTGAAAGTGAAATTCTTGATGAAATTCACAAGTTTCCTTTCTCTATTCAACAAATAATCGTCGATGAAGCCTGTGCTGTTGAAAAAAGGATAGAACATGGCAAAGTGGCACCTGGTTTAATATCACCTGATTGCTGTTGTCTGTTCTTTCGTAGATATCAGTTGCCGTGTCAACACATCTTCCATGAACATATGTATGGAGCCAGGAAATTATTAATAACTAGTGTTTGGGAGAATTTTCAGCGAATGTTTGAAGGGGCTGGATTTGAGATATATGGATATCGTGGATTAAAAGAGATGGTGACATCTAAAAAAACTCAAAGTGAGGGAATGACCAAAAATTGACAACGAACTGTAAATGAATTGATGGAAAGGACAAGAGATGCATATTGGCGAGTTGAAGAGGGGGGAAATATTGATCAAACAATTTTATTCATGGAAAAGTTGCAAGTTAGTTTGGAATCTGTTCTAAATTAATACATTAATATTTTTTTAAATTTTATTATTATTGCTTTATAAGTTTTATTATTAAAAATTCTATTGTAAATACAAAAAATATTAAGTGATTTAGTTTTATTTAAATATTTAATCATTTTTTTTATAATTACAATGATTAAATAATTCTATTGATTGTGCTAAAAATAATTGCTGATATTATCAAGTACAGTTATTCGAATCACAACATTCATTGTTTTTAGTAAATATCTGGATACAAATACTTACATATCATAATATACATAACTGTAATGAATGTGTCTTAATGTAATAGTGACTACGATAATGAACGTCTCTGTACGGGATTACGTGATTGTTTATATTTGATGAAGCGACAAATGAAAACATTTTCAAGAGGCACCAATAATAATAATATTTGTAGTAAACTGAGTCCAAATATTATATTCATTATTAAATTCAGATAGTGGATTTCAGATCTATTGATTGATATTGAAGAGAACGCGCTTTTTTTTGCGAGGTTACCAAATCAACCAAACAACAGACAAATCATTAAAAAATCTTATTTCTCCTATATCTACTCTTATAGTTAATCAATCATTCTTATCAAAACCCTCATACCACTGACTGGGACTGGCATCTACTTTACATGAAAATTTATCAGTGATATTAAGGAGAACTGACCAGGGAATATAACCATAGAAATCATCCATAATGACCGTTTCCTGATCATCATAGCTGTCGAACCATTTGCGACTGCGATCTTCCAGAATGCGTTAGGATATCAAGGTCTTACCAGTCCCACATTCTCCAACCAAGATAATCATGTTAGTCTTCCACTCTCTCTGATCAGCAAAGATTAATTACGTTCTGAAATATCCTATTATACCGCACCCAAAGTTCAAAATAATCATCAGATAAGTCACACTCTCTTTAATCTTATCATGAATAACAGACAGCGGTTTACCAAATCTCCAAGTTCCATCCATCCTGTCCTCCTCCTTCGTACAATAAATGATGTTTTGCTGAGAGTTCCCACGAGCTACCTCCTAATGAGTACCGGAAACATCATTCGCACTCAATTCAACCAAACTTGCGACAAAATTTCCACATATCCCTGCCAATGAAGCGTCTCCGATTCATCACCGCAAAACGAAAATAATTCCATCCAGTCAGATCAAAAACATCTGTAGGATTATTCAACGTCAGAGTTAAAAATACCACCAAAATCAAAATATAAAAAAGATCAAGCAATCTCACTATCTCTCGTTTTCAAGCCCATTCCTCGATTGTTAGTGAACAAGAGAGAAAATGAATTTAGTAGAATAACATTAGTAATGAAATGCATTTAGTTAATGAATAAAACAAGTAAAAAAAATACTTTTTTGTTCAACATTACGCTTATTATTACATAATTTCTGACTACCGAGAACATGCCACCAGCAGCATTACAAAAAAATAGCTCTTAGCCAAACTTTTGAGACATCACAAAGTAATTTTGTAGGTACGCATGAGTGTATGTAAAAAAAATTGTTTTGATATTGAATCATATATGTCATATATTACACACTCGGAAAATTGATCTCTGACTACAGCAGCAGATCGGAATACCAGCCACATTATCTCGTGTCAGATCACATGGATACAACACTTTAGCGCATCCCTAGGAAGAGTTGGTGTTCAATTATATGTTGATTTTGATAAATTAGGATATTTAATAGTTAAATTACTCATCTTCATAGTTCTTCTCTTTCAAGAGTATTAAGATCTGCTACAAAAATATCTTTAAATAATTGTTTGGTGATGAAAAATTCAGATATTGTATCTTATTCTTGAATCCAGTTGAGAAAATTGGCTAAGGATTCAGTTGCTATATCAGAAGGTGAAAAACAAATGTGACAATAATATTGTTAAGTTATTCAAAATATTATTTCTCAGTGTTGATTTTCTAGATGAGTATTGAGATATAAGATAGTAGGTTCTTCAATAAAGTTATTATAAAGAGAGTTTTAATTAAGAGTTGGAATATAAATATTCGCAAAGGATGTTGTAAAAAAAGGATTTGTTTTTGGTGATTGGTTTTTAGTAAAGTAAGAGAGTTAATTAAATGGTAATAGAAGGAAAAAGAGAGTTTGATAATTTGAGAATTTCACAGAGTGTGTACCAAAATATGCTACAGTTACTTTAAATGAAGGGTTTCTTCACTATTAATAAAAGAATCATATGACTTAGGAGAAAGAAATAGACTAATAAAATTGATCAGTGTAAAAATAAGTATCTAAGCCTATGCCAATTTCGATAGAAATTGTTAAAAAATTCTATCAAGAATGAAAAGAGGTGTTGGGAGAGTGTGTTCAGAGAGATAATTAATAAAAAAGATTATTAATTAAGAAAAAGAATATTAATATTTCTATACTTATAGTCATATGTTCTAGTGCTTTCAATACAAAAGAAAATGAATAACTAAAAGAAATATCACTTATTTAGAGTTATAGTGCATAACTATACAAACTAATATCACTTATTTAAAGTTATAGTGCACAACTATACAAATCAATATTACTTATTTAAAGTTATGATATACAACTATATCAAAAATAATACTACAGCAAATCAATATACTTATCCAAAAATACTTAACCATCTTTTCCAATTTAAAAATAAAAATAATAATTAGAAATTCAATTCTATACAAATTAATATTCAGTTTCTTGATCTCGTTCAAGATTTACAAAAAAACTTGAATTACAAGATTTGAAGTTCAATTAACAAATTATTTTTGCCAGACAACTTGTTTTGATGGAAGAAGATACAAGGATAAATATTAATTTTATAACAATAAGATGATTATTAATTTATTGTATCAAGATTAAAATTTATTAATTTATTTAAGTATTGAAATATGAGATTGAAACATGGGAGAGCACTCCTATTTATACAAAATTTCTCAATATATTTTAGTTCTATCTATATTATAAAATTATAAAAAGATATATATAAAAAGTAGAAAAAGTAAATAGAAAAAGGTAGAAAAGGTAAAAAGTAAGGATAGTAAAGGTAGAAAAGGTAAATAATAAAAATAGAAAAGGTAAAAAAGATAAATAATAAAGATAAAAAAGATAGAAAAGGTAAATAACAGAGATGAAAAAGGTAGAAAAGATAAATAATAAAAGTAGAAAAGATAGAAAAGTAATTAATAAAGATATAAAAGATATAAAAGGTAGATAAATAAGATATAAAAGGTAAAAAGGTAGATAAAGAAGGTAGAAAAGATATATAAAAGATAGAAAAGATAGATAATAAGAGTAGAAAAGATAAATAATAATAATAATTATTTGATTGTTAAATAATTGATATGTATATACTATTTTTATCAATTTGTTGTTTGTTATTATTTTTGAAGATTTTTCTATTTTCTAGTATTTTTGAAAGATTCGTTAATTACAGAATTATTGAAAATAAATATAATAGTATTATGATGCACTACCTAAAATGATGCATTACTAATAATTAACTATTAGTAATGCATCATAATTTAAATCATGTCATAATATCTATATCTAATTATATATTAATAACAAAATATATATTTTAATAATATAATTTAAAATTTATATATATAATAATAATTAAAAAAATATAACAAAATAATTTATTAATAAAATATAACAAAAATATAAAAAATATAAATTTTTTCTTTATATAAAAATAACTTTATCAGATTAAATTTAAAAATTTGAAAAAAATAAATAATATATAATTTATTACTTGATATAAAATTTGTTGAATTAAATTTCTTGCTAAAAGTATATAATAAATATTTAATATATAATGACTTTTTTATAATATATTTAAAAAATATATTACTAAAAATTTAATAAGTTTAATTAGTTTTTAATATAGAAAATATACTATAAAAAATTATTATATAAATAATTTTTTATAAAATATTTATTAATTTAACAATAGATTTTTTTATTAATATAATATAAATATTTACTATTAAACTTGTAAATATATAATTAAATAAAATAACTAAATTTATTATCTAAGAATTTTATTAAGTTATTAAACTAATTATTATATTTTATTTTTTATAGTAATAAAATCAATTATATATTAATAAAGTATAATAAATATTAATTATAAATAATTAATAATAATAAATTATAATTAAATCTAATAAAAAATCATAAAAAATCATAAATTATAATAAAATATAAAAAATATATTTTAATTTTGATTATTTAAAAGTTAATATATACTTTTTTTAAAAAATTCTATATTAATAAAATTGAATTATTTGATTTTTAATTATATAATTCAAAAATTTTTTGATTATACTTTAATTTATAAATAAATAATATTTATATATAATTATAAATATGTCTAGACTAAGTTTATATTAAAAATAATTGATATTATAATCAAAATTAATGTAAATTTATTAGATATATCTAATACCTTTATTAACAAAATCTACTTGGAATAAGTTATCAATATTATTAATCCTATAAATTAAAATATTGTTTAATAATACAATCAAGTTTCTTTATAATTATATCTGCTTATAATTATATCTCTATAATCATTATATTTTGCTTTCTCATTTTATAACATAATAAATAAAACTTCTCTATAATCATAATCTTTCTATAATCACAATCTCTCTATAATTATCCAATTTTGCTTTTTCAAGAATGATAACTATAGAGAGATTTGATTATAAATGAAATATTAAATAATATTAGCACATAAAAAACATACCGGCATATAAATTTAAATATTTGAATTTATCACACTTCATTGAATTCCAGTTAATCTTCTCCATTAATTGCATTGACATATCTTTTAAATTCTTTGAAAGTTTCATGTCAACTTTCTTTTTTTCTATAAATCAACAAATAAAACTTGTAAATTTATCAAATAAATTTAAAGATAAAATAAAATAAATTTATCTGATAACTGAAACAATATTAATAGCAAATATAATATAATCTTTTTTCAAACTTACAAATCAATCTACGGTTGTCGTCATTGTTGACGCAAAGCAAAGGGTTGGGACTATTTTTTTTGTCCATTGTCATGTTAACCCGTTTCCCAAGTTTCGCTTTTTGGCATATCGTAGAATTTTCTTACGTCGGTTCCACTTGGATATCTTCGAGATGGCTGGTTAAAGATTTTGGCATTTTTTACTGTGACACAATGGCCTCTTCTTTTCGGATTTACTAATCCCCCAGGTTTCCTATTGGTCGCGTCATATTGTATATGTAATCAACTATCCCAAGGACAGAAAATTTCTACTGTAATATTATGGTAGCAGAGTTAGGGTTAAAATGGAAATCAAGTTATGTGTAAAATTGCCTCGCCGACATTTTTTATTAGTGCACCAAGGTGGATTTTATATTACGTGTTCAATTTCATCCAATTTGCGATTTGATTGGTGTATGATTTAAGGGATCAGAGATCACGGGATCTGGAAATTTTTTTGCCGGAATGTTGATAAATTTGTCATCTGACTGACAGTAACATTTTTCTGATGACTTCAGGTTATTTTCGACGGAGGAGATGATGATGATTTGAAAGGGTAATCAAGAATGAAGTAAACGCGTTAAAAGATGTGGACGCGGGAGAAATTATGCTCATAAAACACAGCGAGGACGTGGACCTGGAGCCCGATGTTGAAGTAGACCAGAGCCTTGTAAATACGGCCAAAACACCGCTACAAGTGTTCGTCCGTGGTAAGTAATGAATATACGACGCGGCATTTGATCTAAGTGTGATCATGATAAATTTAGTTAACGCAATGAACGCGATACTGCTAGCCGTTGTTTGTGCTTTTCTTTCTTGCTTCTTATCGTTATATACCACCCAAAAAAACAAATTCACGTTGTCGTTGAAAAACCAGCGTCACAGAATCAAGAGGTAGAGGGATTGAGAAAGATGCTGACGGCACTTCAGATGAATCTTGTTTATCGTAGGTGTCCTATCTTATCCTGGACCACCCTATTAAGTGAGCACCCAACTCATTTACTTTCAGGCTCATGCCTTCACTCTCTGAGGTGGATAGTAACACGCAAAAATGGAAAAGCGCGAGAAAGGCTACCTTTTTATCTTTTCAAGGTACCAAAGTGCTCACTCCATTTTTTCTTTATCACAGAATACAAGAACACTATTAATCTTGGCCTTGAAACGAATGATCCCTCGCCTAGTGTCAGGCCTGCTAGATTCTTCCAAGCCCAAAGAACGAATCCAATTCTTAATGGTCGACCGCTTAATAACAATGGTCCTCTATTACTCTTTACAATAGCATCTTTCGTCAATTTCTTGAAAATTTTGGAATGCGAATCTAAAAATACCTTCTGACATTTCGGTGGGTCGTAGATATTATTTCTGCAGCAACAGATAGCTATGACAATGAAGATGAGCGTATGATTAAAACGAGAGATGTATTGTCAAAAAAATTAGGCACCATATCGGTGATTGAGTACGGGATAAATAATTGCAAGGACAATGGGGTGATCACGGCAAAAGCAGGTATCTACACCACTTATGTGGTATTATTGGAAGGAAAAAGTGAGATTGGATCGGATAACGCTGATCCCAGCATTCAAGGAGCAATGTATTACTGAGATTATTGGTCTCAGCCATCTGTATGTTTAATTTTAACCCTTTAATTAGTACTGTGCAAATTCATATACTTATGTGGCAATTGATACCTTCCATTCAGGTTGACAAAATTCAAGAATGCTGTTACGCTCCATCTTTCATTGTTGCTATTGCCGGTCCGTGGGTTTGTGTTCTCGGCGCTGTCTTCCTTAGCAGGGTAATGGTCCAGCTAATGACAGACTCCATTCCACTTACGGTCAACCTACGAAATAATAATCAAGTAAAACGGATTGCTCGTCTTTTTAAAGCATTACGAATTGCTTTTATACATCTCAGCAACTTTTACAATAATTTGGACTTAACTTCATCGAATCAGCCGTATTTTCCTATCTTCGACATTTTCATTATAAAAACAATATCACTAAGTTTATCTATGGAAAGCTAAGGCAACAAATAATGATATGATTGTTGTGAAATTTGTGATCGAATACAAGTTTAATGCACATCAAATCTGCATGAATGAGGGTCTTGCCTCTACCACAGTTCCAAAAATAAATGGAAAACTCTTGGAGAATTTGGGATGATTATCATGGATATTGTTACCATATTTCGTAATTCAATCATTTTTATGATGATATGGATTATGGTGTATCATAATTTCACCCAATGATATTCATATTAATTTGATACTTTTTGATGTTATACAAGCAAGTTTTGTACATGTACATGTATTTATTTGATATTACTCAAATTTGACATTACACAATCATATTTTCATGAATATTACTTCTCTTTTGATTGATAATTAAATTAATTAATGAATTACATTTATCTTTACTTTCGTCTTATTCTTTACTTTTCTTTGTATTTTTTTCTCTTATTGCTATTGGTATATCTTATCTCCAACAAAAATATTCTTAATTTGAATTTCATTATTTTTAACCAATTATATTTTATTTCTTATTTGTATCTTTATTCTCATTATTATTATTATTTTTATTTTTAATATTGTCATTATGATTTATTTAAATTTTCTTTAGAATTTTTCTTTTATTAATTTTTGATCTTTGTTCTCTTTTAGTATTATTTAGTATTATTTATAAATAGTAATATAATTTATAATTATTATTAATCATATAAATTAAAATAACTATTGAAAATATATTAAAGAAAAATCTCTCATTGTTAGAAACTCTTATGCATTGATCTAATAAAAATAACAAAGTTTTTACTTGTAATATTATACTTGTAAATATATTAATATTTTCTTGATTTTCAAATCTTGACTTCAAGTAGTGGATGCTTCTCCACTTTAAATAAGTTATTAACTTTAATATTTTTGTTTATTTTTGTTTTATTATTTTTAGATTATATTAATAAGTCCTGTTATTTTATTTCTTTATTAATAATCTCAATAAGTTCAATTATTTTTTTATTTTGTTAGGCAATCTCAATAAATTTTGTTATTTTTTTAATAATTATTCTATTTTATTTTAATTTATTATATTCTTTTCTTTATTTTTCTTTTTGTTTCTATATTTATTTTTGATAGTTCAATATATAAAGATTTAAATTAGAAAATGACAAGAACAAATAAAACAAAGTTAGTTTGTATACAAATTATTATAAAAATCTTTAAAATCTTTAAAATCTTTATTAAATCCTATTAATTATAAATTATTCAGTCTTTGTTCTTTCATTATTATATTATTTCATTAATTTATTAATTATAACAATTTCTAAAAAAACATTTTAATACTCTCTCTATGAAATTTAATTTTCATATAAATATTATATAATTTTTTTCTTTCATGTAATTTTATTGAACAACCTGTTGATATTCATTTTCACAATTATAAATTTAAACAAAAAAGATAACTTCTTCTTAAAATAGTATCTAAATATTATTATTATTTGTATTTTTCTTCTTCTAATAATATACATTTTGAATTAGAAAATTTTGTTAACTGGATACAAGAAAGAGAAACAATTACTGAATCACATATTATTAAAATAATATTTGAAAATATTTTTAATACACATTTCAATTTATTACTAGAAAAATTTTGAAAAAGAATTATTTAACTACTAAATACTTTTTTACATCAAAATATATATAATATTCAAGATTAACTATAACTAATTTATAATATCAGTATATTAATAATTAAACATATAAAGAAAAATCAAATTTTTCTGATAATTACTTTTTAAAAACAATTGAAAAAACAAGAATTCTTTAAATAATCAACAACAAGAAGAAAAAATTGTTATTAAATAATCATAATTACTTATTTCAAATTATAACTTTATATTTAAATTATATTTATCTAAATTATTGTTATAGCGATTCTGGATAGTGGGTTTCACTGAGAATTACTATAAGCATAAGATGTTGGAAGAGGGGTGATTAAACTTAAGTAAAGAGAATGAATTATAAATATTAGCAAAGGTTTCTAAGGTCTGTGCCAATATCTACGGATATTGTGTGTTCAAAGGTCTAAATTACAAAAGTAATTTGAAAAAGGGGCAAAAATATA
>CAJVPL010001476.1:0-13696 GCA_910591945.1 Ambispora gerdemannii | reverse complement strand
TCACTATTTAATAAATAAAGAAATAAGCTTTATTAAAATTAAAACTGAAAACTGTCTCAATTGATATAATTTATTTATAACAATTAATAAATTTATCTTATTACTTTTCACGTAAGAAAGTATTCTTACATTCATATTCAGTTATATATGTGAGTCACTGTATCAGCTGATTAGTATCAGGATCAGAGATTATGTGATCAGAAATTTTTTTGTTACAGTACTCACTTTTGAAAATATATACAGAAAAAAATGACAAAATTTGAATATTTTGCCATTGAAAAATCATTCATGATTAAAAGTAATTTATTAAAATATCAAGTATCATTTACAATTGAGTTTATTGTTTGATAATAAAAAAAATATAAATTTTAAAATATTTTCACATATGATATAATATGATCAATTTAGACAAAAAAAATATTTAAGGACCAATTTCTCATTAAGAAAATATTAGTAGCTGTCAAAAAAATATTATACATTACTAAACTAAAATTACTAATTTATACTTTCTCTTCCTCTTTGCTTGTATCCCTTCTCTAACTTGTTTTAGCATGAATTTGATTAATTTTTTGCAGAAATTAATATCAATACTATTTCATACAATTTGTAATTTTTCTCATAGTTCATCTCTATTAAAAAGTAAACTGAGAAGTCTCTGCATACAAATATCAACTTCATTCCATAAATTCTCGATAGGGTTCAAGTTAGAAGATTAATCAAGAACTGTGATCATATTTTTGTGAAACCAATCTTTTGCTTTTTTGAAAATATGTTTCAAATCATTATCTTGCTGGAAAAAAATTTCATCCTTTTTAGCATAATCTCCAAAAGTGAATCTAACAAATTTGTATTTAATATATCGATGTAAACATCTGCATTCATCTTGTCATCAATTTTTTAGAGTTCATCAACTTCATTAGCACTCATACAACCCCATACCATAATTGAATCACTATCAAACTTCACTATAGATATAAAATGCTGGTCTTTTAAAGATTTACTAGGCTTCTTCCAATAATATTTCCATCCATCTGATCCAAAGATCTGGTACTTGCTTTTATCAGATCAGATTATTTACTACCAATCATCAATTATTTAATTTTAACATTTATTTGCTCAGGTAAGTCAGCATTTTCTGTGTGTCTTTGTAAGCAGTAGTTTTTTGCATTTTATTCTGGTGAATAATCCATGTCTTCTGAGTATATGTCATATGCTCTTCACAGATAAATTGATTTCTATGTCAATTTGAAGTCTGCGTTGAACTTCAACAGCAGTGGAGCATTTTCCAGACATTATCAATTAAACAGCATTTCATTTATAGTGATCAGAAAGAGTACCAGACGGTCAGATTTTGGCTTATCTTCGAAGTTCCCAGTTTCTTTTTTCTTCTTGAATATATGTGAAACTGAATCTAAGTTTACTTGTTCTGATGCTGCAATTTCTCACACTGTGTATCCTTCTTGATGAAGTGTGTATATGCGGAAGCATTTTGTAAGTGAAATTTGAGGCATTTAATTAAAAAAAAAGTGGTTAATATTGTTATTGGAATGGGGGAAGTTTGTTAATTATGATTAAAACAAAAAAAAAGCTGTTTATACTGAGCTTGTAAGGTTTTATGGATTCGGTCATATTATATCGTACGCGAAAATAATTAAAAATTTTTATTTTTTTTATTATAACCATATCAAACAATAAACTCAATTATAAATGATACTTGCATTTTAATAAATGTAATTAAATTGCTTTTGGTCATGGATGATTCTTCAATGGCGAGATATTCGAATTTCGCCATTTTTTTTCTGTGTATGTTTTCAAAAGTGAGCCACTGTATTAGTTTACTATGCGAAAAGAGTTAGGATTTGGATTTGGATCAAGATTATCTGGCAAACAAAAAATGTATTTATAATAAAATTTCGCAAGACATTTATTGTGACAGATTAAAATGAAATCAAATTAAATGAAATTTGGATCTTTTTTTGGAAGGGTGAGAATTCTGAAAAAGGTTAAGTGTGGCTTAGAGTATAGAGTATGGTATTAAAATCTCTATTATATTGACCTATGATTATTTAAACACTCTACCGCTACCCTATTTCGTTTTAACCTGATTTCATTTTAACCTGAGTTTTGGGAGAGCAAGAATTTTATGGATATCTTATTAGTTCGCGTTGGATTTTAGGTAGGTTTATTTTAAAATGTTTCCTTTATTAATTTCTAAACTAATGGGGTTTCTATTATGCGTGTTTTTACCAAGAGCGATTACTGTTGTCGATCTTTAAACAATGCCTTTTCTGGATCAAGGTCCGGTCCTAACCGTCAGTTAATTCAATCAATATTACGAGAATTTTACAAGTCGTATTTTAATTGGAGAATAATTGTGTGCAACAATTCTGAGCTTTATTGAGGCCCGTAGACCTTTCTTATATACATTTTTTTTGAGTTTTATATAGCAGTATTATTTTTCTATAAGACTACGATCAAGATTAAACAAAAAGAAATAATACAATTCAGAGAGGACATTAAAAGCATTGTTTAAGAAAGAATGTAAGATATAATTAAGGGTTTTGTTTGTGAGAGAGAGCTCGTAACAATTAAAAAGAAAATGCAAGACAAATTAAGGTAATGTTTAAGAGAGAGAATGTGACATACATAAAAGAAAATGTAAGATAAAATGTTTAAGAGAGAATCGTGATAAAAAAAGAATCATGATTAAAAAAGAGAGAATGCCAGATATAATTACATGTATATACATGTACTAACATTGTTTGGGAGAGATTCGTGATTGAGAGAACATTGGACCTATAACGATAATGCAGCCCAAAATTAAGAGGATCGTCGAAATGGTGTTACGAATTTTTGGGTTACACGTTGATCTTGTGATTTAATTGGTCATCATCGCTGACATCATCAAAAACTATCACATGATCCGAACTTTAGAGTGGAGTTCATAAAAAAATTAATCGCGATGCTAATAGGGATTGAAGCTGCTAAAACACTCACTGGCTGTTGAAACCATTGGCTTAGTTGTTAGATATATATTATATATTTTTACATTACCATACTCTAGTTGTTGCATACTATCGCTATGTCTTATTTATAGCTCGTGGTCTAAGACGCACTATCGCATCATGACAATGAAGAGTAAAGTCATGACTAGTTTTAATTGATGTATTAGGATCCACCAATTCCACGTTATATTTCCGAAAGAATAACACCACTAGCACCTTTAAAAGAGCCATGCCACAAATGCGTCCAGGGCAAATATGTAATCCACCTCCAAATGGATAGAACTTTCTTTTCAACCCTTTATCAAATACAAGATGTCGCTCCGGAATGAATTTATCAGCATCTTCCCATAAATCAGAACTAAAATGCACGGATTGAACATTTACGCCAAACTGGGTGTCTGGTTTCCAAGAAAATCCTCCAACTTCAGTCCGTTCGTTATTCGTTCGAAATATGATTGGAGCAGTAGATTGAAGACGCATCGCTAACAAAAGACGAGAATTAAAATTAAAGTCGTGAAATCAAAGTCGTGAAATCAAAACCAATCAATTTGAGACTTCATTACACTCATTGAGAGTTGCTTCGATATATTCAAGTTTTTTGAAACCTTCATATGAGCATTCACTATTTGGATCACCAGGAAAGACTGCGTCGATTTCATCTTGAAGCTTTTTCGCGACATTTTTGTCACGGCCAACGTATTGGATGAAAAATGCGAATGCAGTTGTCGTCTTTAAAAAAAATAATCACTTCAATCCATCGGGTTTTTAAATTTGCATGATAAGAAGAAAATAAAGTAAACTAACCGTCGAGACAGATGCTAAAATAGTTTCAAAAAGATCTGCTTGAATTTCTTCATCTGTCGCAGGTCTTGAAAATTCATCATCCGTCTTGTGAGAAATATCTCGTTCCGTATTGGCGATAATTAATGAATTCAAAACATCAGCTTTAATTGGGGTGCCAATTGGTGTAGCATAGATTTTCTTTCTTCGATTCCGAATGATCTCGACGAGTAGCTCTTTCATCGTGTCATGAGCTGCATGGTATTTCTTAGATAGATTATGATAAATTGTTCTTCTGAGAATCTTAGGAACAGTAGTGTAAAATAAGATTGATTCGGATGCCAAATTTACTGCGGTTACGAATTTCGCAATTACTTCTGAATCGCTTGCAGAAATGTCAATCTTTTTGTTTGTCGAAAGACTATTAAAGTATTTCGCCATAAAATTAACATGCTTTCCTGTCGTGGTAATATAAAACATATCGGAAATAAAATGATTCACCCAGAGTTGAATATCTTGTGGTTTATCTAATCCTATTTCTTTCCAATACGTCTCCAATTTCCCGAAATGTTGTTGCATCATTCCGGTGAATTCTTTAAGAAAACTGGGCGAATTCACCGCATTTTCAACCAATTTTCTGTTATATCGCCAACTTGATGGAACACGATTAAACGATATTCCAGTAGTATCACCCCATTCCTCCAATCCCGAACCATGCGAATAACGAACAACAAAGGCAGTCTTGTTTGACAACAGGGTAGTTTTGGCAATAAGGTCGGCGTTGTTTAACCATATTTGACGTTGTGAACGGACCCAGATTTCAAACATGTCACCATGTTTTTTGTGCAAATCTTCAATCCATTTTGCCATGTGTCCTGGATTTTGGTAGAGGCTGCCGATAACAGGTAAAGGAAACGGACCAGGAAGAGGATTTTCACGCGTAAAATAATAGTAGTAAAAGCTTAGAATATATAAGAGAATTGCGATGGCTAGAAAATTGAGCCAATCACTAATACTAAAAGATGCAAAAAATTTAATTAAGGAAGTCATTTTTTCTGAAATTAGAAGAATAAAGTATTGATTTATTACCCCTTACATACTAATTTCATGGATTTTGTATTTCTTGTTACTGAAATGCTAGAAATGCTCTTGTCACATGTCGAAATTGCTGATCGCTAACGTTAAACGTTAGTCGCAGACACTTAAATAGGGATTTATTTACTCATTCTGTTGCACACATTATTAGTGACACAAATATCAGATCTGAATGTTCGTATCTTTTTTAAGGCTGAAATATGCACAAATTCATAATTCCATAGCGATAGATAAATACGTTATTATCATTAGCATATCGATATTGATCTGTATAGAGATTCCTTAAATAATAAACTGCAGCAAACTTCGAGTTTTTTTAACTAGGTAAACTAGTTTTTTGAGTAGACCAGGCTACACTTTTTAACTATCTAACGACTTGATTGATTATGATACAAGCATGTCCCATTCACCAGGGATTATCGAGTATTTTGAGCAGACATGAACAATTTTCGAGTTTCAATTAATAAGATTTTTGTGACAATGTATAATTATACAATAAACTTTTACAAAGCTTCATACGTAGATGTGCAGGTTCTTTTTTTATAATTATGCATGCAATGAAATTAATCTAATTTAAATAGATGTATTAACGACAATGATATCCTTTTAAATATGTTATTCATTTGTAGCTGGATTACTGATATATTTTGGGAAACTTCATTGTATTAGAAAACAAAAAAGCAACGTGCTTATTATGATTTAAACACTTATCTCAGTAGTATTGACGATCTCTACATTTACTGTAATCACGAGTATTCGAAATTTTATATTCTATAAATGATTTTAGTGATTTAAAACATTGAATGATGGTAAAATAAACGAGCTAACAATGATGATGATTTATCTGCGTGGAAGTTGTGTTAAAAAACAATGAGAACTTGAACTCTACAATTATGACAGATTCGAACATTATTTATTGATTGTTGATGTTGATTTATTTGTAGCATTGTTAGAAATGTCATTCAGCCTTTGTACTTTCTCAAAGCGTATTTAATCAGTTTAGTTTATTAAAAAAAATCACACGTGTAGATACATTACGTATTATCGTTGTTGCAGGAGTGCATAACGTTCGCTGTTAATATTCCAGGAGAGAGGAGGGAAAAAAAGAATATGAAAAATAAAGTATAAATAACTAGAGAAGTAGCTAGAGGAGTAAGTAAAAAAGAAATTCAAAATCCAAACTATTTATCTTTTTTTATCAAACGAACTAAACATGGCAACGCCAAAAGCAGTATTCAAGCTCCTTAGCTTTGTCACTTTCACACTTTTATTCATCATTTTCGCCTTCAACTTTATCGAATCGACTCCTCTTGGCAAACCAGCGACCTGTGAATGTATTCGGGCTCCGTGTAATTGTCATTCTGGACATAAGAAACCACAATATATTACGGACCCGATCCCACAAGATCCAATATTATATGAATACGTACGCTGATTTCCAGTAACAAAGATTTTGTCACAATTGAAATGTGCTCAGTTTAAGATTTATTTTATTTGATGGGTTTTGAAATTCTGTAGCACATTATGTATTATTAGTGAGTTATAATCACAAAATTCGTAATAACGATAATAAATCCGTTAAACTAATCCGTTTTAATCGATTGAATCTACATAAGTGATTTTTAAATTCTCCAGAAAATTTCCGTATATATATAAATACAGGGAATCGAAGTATTGGAAATACGTAATCCAGTTTTTTTGCTTTCTTGTGAATGTTTTCTACTCTTGACAAAATGAATGATTGATACGTATTACGTAAAAGCTTAGTGTTAGGAAATCTAATGCCAATATTTTAATTTCGAATAAAAGACCAAAAATTCCGAATTGGATCCTGAGGTGTCGAGTGATTACAATAAAAGAGAAATGCAAAAAAGAAAAACACTATAAAGAAGCATCAAAGGTATATCATTAGACAGCGTTTCATTCAACAATTTTAGCTAAAGATGACAAACGAAAAACACTGTTTAGAGAAATTTTATCGGGTTGAACATGAAATTTATACAGTGATTGACCAAAAATATCACTTAAAATAATGAATAAATATTGTACATGGACTATAAAAAGTCAATAATAAGATCTTTATGCAATAACGTTAACGATATAAAACTTGTTGAATCTTGTAACAGTAAAATTTGGTCAAAAAGAAATTTACGTCTTGCACAATATCGCGTGAATTAATGCCTCGAACTTTATGAAATTTGAAAGTAACCAGACTAGAACCTGAGGAAAATTTTTATTATTAGAATTTATTGTGTTATAACTTGCTAAGCATGGACAAGTTCTCGTTCAAAATTCACAAACAAAGTTTTGGAAAATTTGGGTATCATTTTTATGCGGAATGTCATCGAACTTCACCTACACGGTGAACGAGTTTTATTATTACACGAAGACCATTTTAGTAATAATTTAGCGATAATATCAATATCGAGACATGTAATTTATCATTATTGTTATTCATTGAACATAGTAAATTTAATTTGTGTCCAATGGGACTGTTTCCATTGGACAGTAAAATTGACAATCCTGATATTACAGTCAGAGATATTTCCATAATGGTCTGGAGCGTAGCGAAGGACATTCTATTTTTACGTTTACTGTGAAAATTGTGGTCACGTGGCAATTTCCGTTTGTCCGCGTGCGTGAATTAACCAATTGCACTCTTTGTTTACTAAAAAGTAAGATTACACACAGTTGAACCTCGATATTTTCTGGGTATATACAAAGAATATTCGGTATATCAAATACTTTTATATAACGAATTCCAGTATATCGAATACCTTTATATAGCGAATTCCGGTATATCAAATTATATGGCGAACCACAATTCAACCATGGCACGTGCGCCGTTTTGCCAACACATTTATAATTCGACGGCGATAATGATAACAATAAAATGTCATCCACGACTTTCACTGTGATTCTTACATATTATTACAATGATATAAAATATACTCGCGAATTGATAGGATATTTTCATGATGCAGGAAGTGGAAACTGTCGTATTATTTTAGGTTGGGAAATTCAAACAATAACGATAATGGCACAGAGATGTGCGAAGATATTGTTATTCATCATCCTGAGTGGATACGCTTTTATGGCGTGTGCAATATTGGACTCCACTTGCCATTTATACTGAGTTTCGAGCCACGTGATGTAGCCTGGGCTTACAATATTAATGTATCAGTATTATTTTTGATGATATTGTTTTTTGAAATCGCTCGTAATAAAATTAAAAACCTTACTGACTCTTCATTACGCAAACATTACTCTCCAAATAAAGAAAGATCACTGACCAAAATGAATCAAGTGACGTTTGTGCTTGGGAATTAATAATTCGATCCATAACTTTTTTTTAACGATTCCACTACCCTTACATCCCCTTCTCAAGAACGAAACCATCGGGCGGATTGGCTAAAAAAAGTGCCAAATTTTTCAACAATACCTTGGCTTCGCTAAGTGATATCTTCATTGGTAATTCTTCATCATCATCTTCTGGTTCTCGCAATGATGTGAGAATTTCTTCGGGAGTTGGAATTGCTGTAGTTGGCATGTGATCATTAATGTTCACGAACTCGGTTGTAGTAAGTCTGTCATCAATGGGTAATTGTTGCATTAGATCGTACAAATCAAATTCAGTATCTTCATCAAGTTCTGATTGAAAAAGATCAATTGCCCCAACGTGGTGAACTAAGAAGAATTCCTGTCTTAATCCAACAATTGTGAATTGTTCGTGGTGTTACAGCATCCCATGCATATGCACAAAAATCAACAACATGCCGAATTGTAACTATGGCAGGTTCTCGATTACTTTGACGCGCCTCATCATAAGCGATAATATGATTTTGGATTAGAAGTCAGCGATATTGAGCCTGAATACAAAAGAATTAAAGTAATATCAAAAATCAAAACATAAAAATTATTAAATTAATTATATCTTAAAACTTTTGATGATACCCACATCCAATGGTTGTAAATGTGCACTTGTATTTGCTGTTAGGTACTGCACATTAATATTAGTTAATATATTAATGATCTCGTTGCGTGAGCAGGTGCATTATCAGTTAATAAAAGGATGTTTCTTCTTTCACGATGCATTTTGGAATTGAGTTTGCGTAAATAATCATTCCATATAGATATTTGCAGCCATGCAGTCTTATTCCAATAGTAATCAACTGACAAATCTTTCTTCTCAATCTTATGAATTGCATGCGAATTTTTAAATTTGTGGATAGAAATTTTTCGGTACCATTTACATTCATCGTTAACATAATTGTAATATGATCTTTGCGTTTTTTAGTGCCAGCGACAGGTCCAGTAACCAAAGTACGTGAAAGTTCAAGTCGATAATACAAAGCAACCTCGTCACAATGAAAAACATCATCAGGAAAATAGCTTTGAATAATGGTTTGAATTGTTATTCAATGGCCTGGCAAATCGGATAATGATGCACTATCAGATTCTTCATCATGTTTATATTCTTTAATTCCATGTCGAATTTTGAAATTGGCTAACCAACCATTTTATGCTGTAAATTCTGAGATATTCAACAAATTGGCAAACTTTTTGGTACTTTCTTGAAGAAGATAATCCGTTAATGTTTGCTTTCGATAACATATTGTGCCCATAATGCTACTGCATTATCAATAGCTGGATATGTAGGTTGTTTAATTCGCTTGAGAGATGAAGAAGCCATAATTGGATCAATTGCTAACCATTTTGTTGATTTGGCCAAAATTTCGCCAACTGTTGATACACCAATGTTGCCAAATTCTATAGCCAATTCTTTTAAAGTAAGACTTGGTTTATTTTTTTCTGAGACAAAGAGTATATTTTTCTGCTTGAGTAAGTGCTTTGCGTTTTTTGAAAGTAGGATTATTATCCATTTGTCAATAGGAATAAAATAGATTATCTGTTAACCAAAAAAAAGTTATCGTTATATAAAAATTTTATTGGTACACAAAGGTATTTTGTTATATCAAGCTATATAAGCTATATTTAATTGTTTGAAATAGAAATTTTATTCATTATACAATATATCAAGGTTTATTATAAAATTCTTTTATATCAACCAATTATTTATTTGATCTAATCTGAGCTGGAATATTTTTCATTTCTCTTATATCAAGATCCATTATATCGAGGTTCAACTGTAATTGAAAAATCAATAAAATATAGCGATAGCTCCAGATTTAAAACGATTTCCATTTCCTACACCAGTAAAATGACACTTTTTTTTAAACTTTCCGGGGTACTCGGAGTGCCAATGAATGTGGAATTTGATGATTTTTAATTTTTGGACTGTAATAAATTTTTGGCTTACTCCAGATACCCTTTTAGGACATTTCAATAACACTCCGAGGGGGTAAATTTACTTCTCATTCTGGATACACTTTTTTTTATTTGATAAGAAAACTTGGCATACTCAAAATTTGATTTAAATGAGATAATATTAACTGTTTGTATATTATAATATTATAGATCACTATACTCAGAGTGCCAATTGAAGTCAAATTTTTATAAAAATACTAATATAGAAATTGCAAACTGTTATATTAAGAGAACATTTAACAATTCATTCAATTCATTTTGTGAAATATAGAAACTGTAATCTCATTTAGAAGTTATTGTTCAAAATTTTATCTCTTCTAAATATATATTTATATAAATTATAGATATATGAAAGCTATAATAAATGCTAGTTATTATGCATTGTAAAATTTATTAAAAGATTATTATATTATCTTACAATATCACTAGTATATGTATTTAGAAAATACAATAAATAATAGCTATTATAAATATTATTATTAGATTATATATTTATATTATTTTTTAAATTTTATTAATAATATTTTCTTTAACAATATCTCTTATTATATAATTTTTTGATAATCTACTAGTAGTTTCTTTTGAGAAATTACTACTCAATTTAGTATTATCATTCTTTGACTCATCATTATTTGATTTTCTTTTTTTGTTAGATTTTTGTGAACTTTTTAAATTTATTGTTAAAGATAAGGACAAAATTATTGATCTTATATTAAATTTAGCTTTCATTTTTTCAGAAAGATATTAAAATAAATAATTTTCAAATAATATATTAATATCTAAAATTCTTTTAAATCTTTATTTTTCTTTGCTTAAAATATTTAAAATATTATTCAATCTACTTAATAAAATTATCAATTATAAAATAATATATTTGGTTATAATGATAAGAATAAAATAAAATAATAATAATAGTAAAGAATCTTTTGCATATCAATTTTACTTTTATAATAATTATAATATTAAAAATATTAATTTAACATTCAAAAAAATAAATTCACTAATAATTTAATATATTCATTCTTATTAGTTTTTTTTGTGTGCATTTACTCTCTTTAGATATTTTTATCTATTATAATTTAAATATTATCTTTGATACTAGTCTTAAATTATATTATTAATATGAGAATCATAATATGACTGAGCTTATTACTAAAACTTATAATGAGCTAGTTTTTAAGTCTTTTGAATTAAAATTTTATATATAATTTAATAATATGAGTTTAAATTCTATTAATTAAATTATATATATATGAGTCATATACAAGTTAATAAGCTGAGCTTTTCAAAGTTCTACTCCTTTCTGAGCACTAATAATATTTCATATAATATTATTAATTTTATTATTTTTTACTTTTTTTAGATTTAATACAAATTGAGCTAGCAATTTAATTAATTTTAATATAATCTCATTCTACAAAATAATTATTAATATTATAATTTGTTATTTAAAATATTCTTTTATAATATTATATTTTTCATGAATTATATTCAGTTTGATATATAATTTATAAAGTAAATAGAATATAATATATTTATCTTATAATTTTAATTAATATAGGCTAATTCTAATTAAAACTATTATTTTTATATAAAATATTATTATATAATATACTTTTTTATTATATAATATACTCCATATAAATTATATTTTAGCTAATAAAATATAATATATTTAAAGTAATTTAAATAATAAATTATGATAATATAAATTATTTATTCAAAATATCAAAGAAATTAATTAAAATTTACTTTTAATACTTTTTTTAATATTAAATCAAGTTTTAAAATGAATTTTAAATACAATTTATATCTAGTAAACTTTTTAATTACTATACTTATGCAACTTGTATAATTTTTCTTTTTAATATTCATATAATATATATATATATTAATGTAATTTGTATTAATTTTAAATACAATATTTATTACTTTATTTGAGTTTATTTTCTTTATAATCTTATTTATAATTATATAATGATTCTTCAAAATTGTCTTTTGCAAATATTTAATATTGATCAATTTTTTAAAGAGATCTATTTAAATTTTTACACATTCTTTATTAAACTATCAATATTTTTTTAGCTCTATAAATTTGTTTGTAATAATATAAATATTTTTGCAATATAATTAAAATTTAATAATTTAAATTCTCAAATTATTCAAAAATAAGCTTTACTTAATATTATAAAATACTATATATTATTTTTATTATACTAAGTTTTTGTTAATAAATTTATTTCTGAAAATTCTTTGTTTTAATATGAGTTTACTTTATTTTATTGAACTTTAACTTTATTTATTTTTTTAATAATTATTATATTTAGAATAATTTATTTATTATAACAATATTTTTGAACTTGAATTAATTTATTCTTATATTTAGCTTTAACTAATAATAGCAAATAATTACTATAAATATTAATCAAATTTAAATATATATATATATATACAGAGACATCCCAGAATATTGTGAACACTTTTTAAAATATAATAATACAAAAACTAATAAAAAAGCAAAATTTATGATCCTAAGCTAATAGAATCATTGAAACTTATTGTACATTATATCAAATTTGATGATTTTGTTATCACTAGATTCACATAAACAAGACGAATCTGATGATATAAAAATCATCTAATTTGGTTAATTGGATGTGAAGATATTCACAAAAAACTATTTTCTTAAAAAATTTATTCCAGTTTAGTACGTTATCTTTTAGATGTGATATCTCCGTATCTAGTGATCCAAATTAAATGATTTTAATATTATTAGATGCGTCATATCTTGGAAAAATTATGTATAAAAATTTATTTAATTTGATTTACTAGATGCAAGTTATTTGAATTTTTGTAAAATAATATTTTTTTCACATAAATTTTGGTTTGATACTTAATTTTATTTTTTATATATTTATATATATTTTTTGAACTAGTTATTGAAATTACTTAAAATTTTGATACAATATACAATATGTTTTAATGATTCTATTAGCTTAGAATCATAAATCTTGCTTTTTTATTAGTTTTTGCGTTATTGTATTTTAAAAAATGTTCACAATATTCTGAAAGGTCTCTGTAAATTGGTGTGTGAATGAAGCAAGTAAACTATTAGCATTTTGATCAGCTGGATTTCATTGTGTGAACCAATTTGCAAGCATTCTTTTGTTGATGAGCCAAGTGGTAGCAGCTTCTTTCAAGTAAGCTCCAACTATTTGCATCTTTCTATCATCGCTAATTGCATTAGCTTGGCATGCATTTTCAAAATCTTGTAGTCATCCAACTGGATCTTGAGTGTCTCTATAGAAATCAACTATTTTTGCATATTTGACTTCTTTGTTATCTTGTCCTATAGCATGTACTAAGATATTTAATCCAGTAATTAAGTGTTCAAATTGTTCAGCAATTTCATCTGCCATTTCGTTATTTCTTTCTGGTTGGTTTTCTTCTTGATCTTCTTCTTCTAGAAATTCTTCTTGTTGAATTTC